>JZLH01S0589977.1:19970-37750 GCA_001188425.1 Eucidaris tribuloides | reverse complement strand
GTGTGTGTGTGTGTGTGTGTGTGTGTGTGTGTGTGTGTGTGTGTGTGTGTGTGTGTGTGTGTGTAGGTGGTGTCGTCGTAAGTAAGTAGTAAGTAAAGTTAGTAACTATAGTATATAATGTAAGTAAAAGTAAACTACGTAACACTACACACGTCGTCGTGTTGTGTGTGTGTGTGTGTGTGTGTGTGTGTGTGTGTGCGGGGCGGGGGGGGGGGTTAGTCATACCCTAACACACTAAGTGTTGTTTGCCCTTTTTAAATATAAAGTATTGATATATATATATTTTAACTGGCGGTGAGAGTTTTACCATCTCTCATCTGTTGAAATTGTTGAGGAAACATTATTATTTCTGTTGTCAAGGACTGATATCTGTGTGAGACTGATTGACACCACCTGACCACTGTAGAGACTCATCTTCCCTTCTAGTTGCCTCACATATAATTTCCCTGAAGAGAAATCGCTTTGACGCAGCAGATACATAATTTTTGTTTCATAAGCTCCTTAGTGGTATGTGACAAATATTTAGTATGAACATAAGAGCAACAACTTTTAGTACTACCAGGTATTACTGGTACTTTTATAACTCATGATATTAATAGCACTTCTAATGTTTCTTCTTCTGCGTCTTCTTTTTCTACTACTGCCACTACATCATCATTATAAGATGGGAGATTATTAAAACTGCACACTGAAGTTTTGCGACATCGTCTCTGAACTCGTCATGGTCGTCGTCATCCTCTTCTTCCTCGTTTAACCCTTAATGCACAACTTGCATATGTACCACAATCCAATGATCTACCACGTGTATGCACATTTGCATTTAGAGGACTGATACATTCATTGTACGAGGTGTGACAAAAAAGAATCAAGACTGTGAGTGCCACGCCCACGACACATTGTCAATCGACCCACCACCCATGTCCTCGGACTGCTGAGTGGCACGCAACCACTACGCCCCTTTCTCGACGGTACGAGAAACGGCATAAACATGGAGCGGGGAATAAATCGGAAGTTCCTGGTTCAGTTGCACAGAGGCTGAACTGGTGTTTCGACCTTCTCCAGGAGTCTTCTAGAGAAAATCCCACCCGCAACATTGCCTCTTTGGATGGGCCCCACCCAACTGAACCGGGAACTTCAGATTTATTTTCCTCTCCATGGTTGTGCCATTTCTTATACCGTGACGGGGCGTAGTTGGGGCGTGCCACTCAACAGTCAGAGGAAGGGACACAGCGTGAGATAGGGTGAGCAATATTATAGCAGAATGTTGATGAGATGTTGGGCCACACAGTGATATGGATGGTGGGTCGATTGACATTGTGTCATGGGCGTGGCTGTCACAGTCTTGTTTCTTTTTATGTCACGCCTCGTATTGTCACACATGTCTTAGGTTCGCTTTATTTTGTGTGTTTGCACTATAGGCATGAATGATTATTTTGTTGAGTGGGTGAACCAACCATTTCTTTTGATAGTCATATATATTTGCTTTTAGCATTCAGTTAAACATCAGTGCTATAGTGATATATACACTAAATAGCCTAAAGTGCTAAAAAGCTTACATGAAATTGCTTTGCCTATTTTAGGCAGTATACTTTTCAAGTACATGCACCTTAACTCAGTTTTTTTTAATGTACACGTCCATGTATATACAGTACAGCTGAGCATGGTTCATAATTGTTCGACCCTTACAAAATTACATAAATTTCATTGATAGAGTTTCTTGTAGAGTGGCAAAGCCACATGCACTTTCAAAATCGGGGTGACAAATTTACTTCCAGGCTGTTGCCTGAAGATCAGTTCCGGTGTCAATACTTAACACTCGTGATGTATAGTATATATAATCAGTATAATTCTCTCAGGTGCTGCAGCAATTGTACTGGTGTTAAAATATTGAATATGGTGTTATGTATGGTCTTAATAGCAGGTAACACCGAAGCGTTATATTTAACAACCCCGTTTTTGCAGGTTAATCCACGTTACTACGAAGTAGTATACACATTTTCAGTAGTCGATGATAAACCGGCGCCGTTTGCTCGTGGAATCGTTCGATCGTAATACGGAGCTGCGGAACACGACAGATGCTCATGCGCTTCAGCTTCGGTGTTATTATGAGGATCCTCGTATATTGGATTGTCGTAGGACATGGTGCCATTTTGCGACTCGGCGATTGGTATGAGTCTACCACCCGGTGTGTGAGTGAGGGTACCCGACGACAAGGTCACGGGTCGGAACCCGGCACCTTCGGCCCCTGCCAGCGCGTCGGGTACGTCCATTTCGCGCTTTGTCCGTGATCTGCATGAAAAATTATTATTTACAGGTGATAATGGATACCTTTGGAATCCAAGGAGAGCGAGTTGACTTTGAGTTGTGAGTATGAGTGTGAATGTGAATGTGAGTGTGAGTGTGTGTGTGTGTGTGTGTGTGTGTGTGTGTGTGTGTGTCGTGTGTGTGTGTGTGTGTGAGTGTAGTGTGTGTAGTGTAGTGTGTGTGTAGTGTGTGTGTGTAGTATGTGTGTGTGTAGTGTGTGTAGTGTGTGTGTGTATGTGTAGTGTGTGTGTGTGTGTGTGTGTGTGTGTATATATGTGTGTGTGTGTGTGTGTGTGTGTGTGTGTGTGTGTGTGTGTGTGTGTGTATGTGTGTGTATGTGTGTGTGTTTCTACTGCGTCTGTACTTGTAAATCTCATTTACGGAATAGGAAACTAAAGAGTAAACAAAATGTCATGCATATTTTGAAACAATTTGACGCACACTTTTACATTGTGGACTACTCCTCGGTATTTTAACTTTTTAGTGGCAAATTTAGATATATAGGAGCTATAATCATTTTCTATTTTTCTTGTAAAACTTTTATAAAATTTCAGTAGTCTTGATGTTTATCTTAACATTTAAAAAAAAATCATGCCATAACATTGGCAATTTTCTACTCATACTATACGAATAGCATTGCTTTCCATATGGCCCCTTAAAACCAAAGTTAAAGACATTTAACAAAAATATTCGTTTTACATGTAATTGTACAATTGTGACAAAAATCAACCACGGCAGGCAAACAGTTAATTCCTGATAATGTATCATAATCCATTATAAGAACAAAACGTTTTCCTGACGTAGACAATTTGTGTGACAAAATACTGCACATACTGTTTTGTTTGCTTTATAAGACTAGCTAAAACCTAACCATAGCTTTCTAAAAGTCCTTCCTTTTTCTTATATCATATATCATATCAATCATATATATATATATATATAACTTTTATTTTACTCGATTTAATTTTGTTAGTAGTGAAAATATTTCAAAATAATTTTAGTTATTATCACTTTACTTTGTCATTCCAGCTTTTCTCACTTCTCTATCTTAATTCATACAACCTTAATCACAGTTTTATCTTCTTTGTCCTATTTAGATACTTCTACTCTTTTTGTCAAACGTATTATGGGTTTAAAAGCTCGTGTAGTCACTTTTGCCTCTGGTAAAGATCCAGCTACGATCAAAACGTCAGGTCCTCTAATATTTAAATATGATAAATACTTTTAATGTGCGAAGTGTGCATGCATAATGTTTTGCTTTACCCAAGTTTGTCTAATTATATCAAAGCGGCTTGCATGTGTATAATTTTTGTGTTTATGTTGATGTATTTGTGTTTTTGAATACTTGTATTTACTAAATATTTGATGATACTGATGATGGAAGTGGAAAATATATTAACTCAAATTAAATCAAATGAAATATTATTTACCGTCTAATGTAAGTTCCCCATAACACCGCCAGTACTATAACAACGATCAATAAAGCCACAATGATTCCAACAGTCCATATTGGTATCCGAACTCCACCAATCTATTAAAAGTAAAAGTAAAAAGAAAAAAAAGTACATATTGATTTAAAATGTGTAGTTTACCCAGAAAGTAAAGTGCATTCAGTGAACAGATTGAGCCAGTAAAGAAATATGATTTTAAAATTATGATTTAATCAATGATGCCTCTCTCTCTCTCTCTCTCTCTCTGGACAACAACTATGCGCAAATCTGTGATGTCACAGCAGCACTACTCTCCATTGAATTTGAACTAGCCTTTTCATAATTTTACATATTTTTCCATGAGTTTTATTGCAAGATATTGCGATAATTTAAGTTTGTTTCCAGAATTCTGAAACGCGTATGTTGAAATTTTCCATCACTTATTGCTATAGAATGTAAACGCAACAGTGAAAAATGCAACATGATTTCTGATTAAAGTGTTTCAGAAAATAATAAATAATAATAAAACGTCAATTTCTGATTATATTTCTTCGTATCTGTAATATCACAGTAGCAGAAATTAATGGTTATTACTAATCTATCCTTGCGCGATTTTGCTTTCGTGCATTTTGAGTGACAATTATATAATTGTTCGTAAATCATTATTGTCAATTCCTGTTCCAAACAGCAACAGCAGCAACAAAATCATCATCATCATCATCATCATCATAGTTATAATAATAGCAATACTCTTGTTTTAACAGCATTTGGCAAACAGTCGAATCACGTTCAACACGACGTTAAGTCTACTTTTAGCTTACAATTCTACTCTCATTCAATTTTAAAGTTCAAAGCTTCTACCAACTTGGTATTATTTAGCTGACAAGCTTTCGTCCAACACGTGTGGCTTTTTTTCAAGCCAACTGGAATGGTTCCCCGTTGACAGTTGCTGTCTGTCGTTTGGAAATCACTGGAGCATATATAGGAGATGTATATCCAGGGTAAATCCAAAGTATATCCAGAATCCCCATTCAATACCGGTATAGTGTTTTTAATCCACGTAACCTCTTTAACCTTTGTAGGCCAAAAGCTTGGTTCAAAGTCAATTAAGTGTGCATTATCCCAATTAATGTCTTTAAGTGATCTCCCTGTCTCTCCAATGTATATATACAACAGGGGTATTGATGTTGCATTTAGAAGCCCACATACTTTGAGGAAAAAAAATATTTCATCCCAAAAATAAATTATTGGCAGAAGATGTCAAGAACAGGCATTATATACAGGATACCGTGTGCAGATTGTGACAGACATACATTTGAAAGACAGGGAGAGCACTTATAGAATGATTGAAGGAACATAAAAGAGCATTTAGACTCAATAATCCCAGTCTTTCAGCCATTGCCGACCATGCTTTTGACTCTGGACACAACATTGATTGGGATAATGCACACATAATTGACTTTCAACTAAGATTTTGGCCTAAAGAGGTTAAAGAGACCATATTGATTAAAAACACCAAAACGGCATTGAATAGGGACACTGGATATATGCTCCAGTGATTTCCAAACAACAGATAGCAACTGTCAACGGGAAACTAATCCAGTTGGCTTGAAAAGTTCACAGGTATTGGACGAAAGCTTGTCAGCTTAATAATACAAGGTTGGTAGAAGCTTTACATTTTCTTCTTCTATGATTCACCCCAACCGATGAAAGTTTTCTGTATCATAATATGTTTCTCACGACATGATCAGTGACACGATTAACATCGGTCTAAATATTATTATTATAATATTATTATTCTTTTTTTACTCTTTATGACCATCGGCCATTTTGCAGCTTTGCAATTAACACTTTATCCCACATTTCTTAATACTGCCTTTTGTCCGATAAAATAACCATAACAAATAGGGTATTATTTTAAAGAAAAATAAATGATCTTTTTGATGGTATCAAGCATATGTATTGATTACTACTACGAAAAGGGAGAAATACTCTATTAAACTCAGATTTCCAAACTTTTTTTTGAGGAGTTTGTATCTGTATCTCTTTTATCATTCTATATCTATCTATCTATCTATCTATCTATCTGTCTATCTATCTACCTATCTATCTATCTATCTATCTATCTATCTATCTATCTATATCACTTAAGTACATTATCGAACAGGTACAATAGTCATGGTAGTGTATGTTATACTGTAACCATGTACATCATACAACAACTTATTGCCAAATAAGTATGCATGACTATAACATTACTTTGATTATTTATATAAAATTTTGTTTCCGGATAATATTCCGGATAATTGGTAATACAATATATATTTCCGCTGGTCAAACAGTACTTACTTGTAAATCATTACCACCAGGTGCAAAAACTTGTTTTGTAGTTTCAGCGGGAGACGACGCAGTTGTGGAAAAAGTGGCGGTTGAGCTAGGACGAGTTGTAGAAGGGTACGTTGTAATCGGACGAGTAGTAGGTGGATTGGATGTAATTGGACGAGTTGTAGGTGATCGAGTTGTAGGTGGTCGAGTTGTAGGCGGTCGAGGTGTCGACAGGTAAGTTGTAGAACTAGTCGTTGGAGAAGCCGTGGTAGGGAAGCGGAGAACAAATATCCGGAAAGGATGTACGATTGAGTTCTGAACTGTTATGCTGAGTGTGGATAGACCGTTGACAATATCTTCGCTTGCAGTGATGGCATTGTCAACGTATGAGTAGAACCCAATATCGGTGTAGTTTTGTCTGAAAAGAAAACAAATAATTTCCAGATCAAGCTCGAAACTTAAACACACAAACATACAAACATACAACAAATAAAATAAAAATAATATAATCACATAACATAATATCACTCCTTTGACATTGGGCCTCTTATCATAAAATCAATTGCAATAGCTAAATAAGAATATTTTAAATGCAAGAACATGGTATATCAAGTTTTTCACTGTTGTATCATTTTCTTCGTGTCAAAACCAAATTCTTAAGGTTGCACTACCATTTTTTTAACACTTACCCGCTTATTGCTGTAGCGAAGGAGATATTATATAATACGGCCACCACATCTTCATTATTTACCGCTAGTGCTCTGGCGACTAAATGTGCCAATCGACTGCTGAGGCCATCGATGTTCCTGATGTGATCTTCAAATGGTATCGTGTAGAAGGCTCCAACTATATCTGCAAAATCCCGTAACAAAATAAAATCGCTAAATACTAGTATTCGAAACAGAAAAAAAATGTTTTGCACCTTCTTCATCATTCTTGTAAAAGACTCGTTTTTAAATTTAGAATTGTTATTGTGCAATGCCAAGATCTTTGGTATTTAACTGCACCCAAGGTATGATTCTGATTCAATTATCTGTACGTAGCTTACCGTAGACAAGCAGCAGAATGGTAAAGAAGACCGAAATTGCGAAAACGTGTTTATTGGCAACTACTTTATTTGTGGATCACCAAAATAGGAAGTTCTCACAGACAGACATACACCATAGCCACACGGACAAACAGACACATACAAATATACAATTATGTTAACAAAATGCATTAGGTGACTCAGCTGGATAGAGGAGTAGAGTAAAACACGCTCATCATTACATTAATGACCGAAGTACGGTACAGATTATTAACATTTGGAGGTCCAAGTCATCGCTGGGTAGAGACAATTAATATTTGAAGTCCTTTTTGCATGTATTTAAATCCAAAATATACAATTAAGCACCATGTTCTCGTAGTAACACCGTTTGTGATATCGAAGACTTACTGGTTTCGCAGTTGGAGCCAACGTATCCCACTGCACATGTGCACTGATGTGTCACGCCTCCACCGGGAGCAACTTCTTGAGAACAATTTCCGCCATTCAGGCACGGTGAGTTCAGGCATACATCCAATGGTGTCTCACACAGTTCACCAGTATAACTACCTTCACACATACATCTATAAGACAAATGGAATATTTAATGGAGAGATGATGAGTGAGGTTTGATGACATAAAACTTCAGACTACTGTACAGGACATCACCAAAAGTAGTATTTCTTCACAATATGAAGGAAAGTGGTATTAAGGCGAAAAAGGAAAAACACTCTGAAACGCGTTTTACAGAACACATGTACACCAGGGACACGTGCAGTCCAGCATTAATGAGGTCGAGACCATAAGCTCCGAGGTTGCCCCACCCCCACCCCCCACGGAGTTGCCAGACCAATACACAGATATATTGAAATTAATTCAGACAGAAATGACACATATCTATGACGGACAATTTCCATTTTCCATAAGTGTATCCTGTCTATACACGTTTGACAGGGCAAAAAGTACTAGTAGGAATCACTACAACATTCCAACTGCCAGAAATGTGAATTCGCTCATATTAGTTTGAGGCATTTTTAAATGAGTTATTACACAAACATTTAAGGTAGAACAAATAGTGACTAAACTATGTAAGCCAGGGTTATGGATATTACGAATATTATGATTATTATGAATTATGATTATTTTCCGGAGTTGCGAGTTGGTTCCCAAGTTATTGTCAAGAAAATGCTGATTGTATTTTTAGTGCTATAAATAAATGACACACGGTGCTTACACATAATGAGTGCCTTGCAGGACACATGTACCGCCATTATAACACGTTTCAATGTGACACAACCCTGTGTATGTGGTGGGTGTAGTTGGCTGCTGCTCACACAGATAACCTCCCTCGGTGTTATTGCACAGCATACCGGGTGGGCAGACATCAACGAAATCGACGCATTCATCAACGTCGTCTTCGCAGAATACGCCCTTGTAGCCATTCAGACAAAAACACGAGTACTTCTGATACCCATCGACACAAATGGCATTATTCTGACACTGGTGATTTACGCAATCATTAGTGTTGACAGAGCATGTGACACCTTCAAATCCAGGTGAACAGGAGCATATGAAAGAGTTAGTAAAACTGAAACAACTTCCACCATTTGCACATGGACTGGGTTCGCATCGGTTAATTTCGTTCTCACAGTGAGTTCCTGTATACCCCGGACCACAATTACACGTGTAACCACCGACATAATCCACACATGTAGCACCATTGCTGCATGGATTACTGCGGCACTCGAAAGTGTCGACCTCGCAGTTGAGACCATCGTATCCACTTTGACAGAGGCAGCTATAACTATTGACCTGATCGGTACACGTGGCTCCATTTTGACAAGGGTTGCTGTCACATTCATTGATGTCATTCTCACAGTACTGGCCGGTATATCCGTTACTGCAGAAACAGAAGTATGCATCTAGACCATCGTAACATGTAGCAGAATTCTGGCACATGTTTCCGATACAGTTGTCCGTATTTGTTTCACAGCGCAAGCCTTCAAATCCACGTCTGCAAATGCACACATAGCCACCGACCAAGTCGACACAAGTTGCTCCATTTGTGCATGGACTACTTCTGCATTCATCTATATCTATCCCGCAGTTGAAACCCATATAGCCACCGTGGCAGCTACACGTGTATGAAGCGAGTCCATTGATGCACGTTGCGTTATTAAGACATGGACTGGCTGCGCAGTTGTCTGTGATGATCCTACATTCAGTTCCTTCAAATCCAACCGCACACTGACATGTGTAACCCCCTATGCCATCGTGACAAGTTGCACCATTCTTGCAGGGGTTGCTGATACACTCGTTTATGTTGACGTCACAGAATGGACCTGAAAATCCCACCGTGCAATTACACGTATACGAGGCGACACCATCTACACACTGCCCATTGTTCAGACAAACGTGATTAATGCAATCATTAATGTTATGATCACACAGGTCTCCAGTAAATCCTACAGGACACTGACATTGATAGGCATTGAGGAGATATATAAGCAGGGTTACTCATTTGTACACGGAGCTGACCGACACATGTTCGTGTCGATTTCACAGTGACTATTCCCATATCCTACAGGACATTCACATCTGTACTCATTGAGTTCATCGTGACAAGTGGCTTCGTTTTCGCAAGGATTACTTGCGCATTCGTCGGTTTCGTCCCCGCAGAGAGTACCCTCATAACCAGGTTGACAGAGACAGCGAATGTTACCATCGATGAATTCACAGGTTCCGCCGTTCATACACTGATCATCATCACAAACATGGGCTTCACAGTTTCTTCCTAGGTACTCGTCTGCGCACGTACATGTATAATCATTCAGTACATTTTGTGACGTAGAGCATGTACCTCCATTAATGCAGGGAGTAGAACTGCATTCATCAATGTCAGTTTCACATCGTGATCCTGAATGGGAAACAAAGATGTCAAATATATGTGATCAAGATATTGGGAACATGTTGGGAGTGATTGGGAAGAGAAGATTGTATCGATGTAGATGGGCATTTCCATGAATTATTGGACAAATCACAAATTATATAAATTGCTCTATCTCGACTCGTATTACATTTTTATGGTTTGAATGGGTATGGATCATGAAGAAACAATGAAGGACATCATTTCTACTCTAAATTTTACGTCTTCAACAGCACCCTCTAGGAGAATCAGAACCATACATGAAATACCACATGTGGGACTAGTGTGACTAAATCTCAGTTTTATGAAAAATTATCATTCATTTTGCAGTTTTTTCCATGACAATAGCCTCTTCTCATTGTTTTGAAAGTAAAAAAAAGATATGATTACACATTTTGAATCCAGAATTAATACAGTGACGGGTCCATATAATCATATTCAAGTTACTACCCCCAGAATCAGTACCACCCTATGGAGAACCTCTATTTGTTCTTTGAAGAATTCTGAAAATTCCTCCCGAAGGAAAAGTAAACAACCCCAGTAAAGAATTCCCTTTTCCCTTGAGCGTGCACAATACCTTGAATAAAACCTGTATGTTTGAGTCAAGTAGTTCAAAATATTTTCCCATTGTATGAAAATCCATTGCTTTTCTCTGGTATTCAAGCAAATTCATGCAAACCAAAATGACAACTACCTGTACTTCCGAGAGGACAATCGCACTGATAGCCATTGATGAGGTCCGAACAAGTACCGTTGCGTTCGCAAGGGTTCGGGTCACAATCATTCATGTTGGTACCACATCTAGTCCCGGTGAATCCATCCACACACCCGCAAATATAGAAATCAAACACACCGGCCGACTGGAAGCAAATGGCACCATTGAGACATGGATTGCTTTGACATTCGTTGACGTCTATTTCACATCTTGAACCTGAATATGAATGTAAGACAGAGCAAAAGTATACATCAGTTTTGAAGTACTATATATTGTAAATCAGCAAAAAAAAATTCAATAATAAAACGGGCAGATCATTTCAGTATGAATGCTACATAAACAGGCAAAATGAATACATGTATCAGTATTAGCTAACTTTGACGAATACATATCTGAATATATTGCATATTAAAGAAATATAACGATATAATCTATATCTATATACACAGATACCAAAGTATGTATTTGTATATGTACCTATGGCACACTTACAATACCTCAACAGATCATTATTGATACACTTCTGCATTTTGACCGGCAAAAAAACATCACTACTCCCCTAAAAAACACAAGAAAAACAAAAAAACAGAAACATAATATAAGTATACCTGATGTCCCAGGTGGACACGAGCACTGGAATTCATTGATAAGGTCTGTACATGATCCTCCATTCATACACGGGTTAGACTGGCACTCGTCTATGTTCACTTCACAGTTATAGCCCTGATAACCAGAAGCACATTGACAGTCGTAGTAGTTCAAGCTGTCTGGTGGATTTCGACAAGTTCCCGAATTTTGGCACGGGAAGCTCAAACATTCGTCCACATCGATTTCGCATGAGATTCCTAGATGAAAAAGTACGAATATTATTTTTATGAATCCATTACGTTAAACGTTTTGCTCAATCAATGTGCATTACACACAATGAAGTTTTGGTAAGGGCATGAATAATAGACGGCAGTGATTCTGAATCGTTTGTATTTAAACTCGACATAAAAATCAGATAGAAAATTATCGAAAGAAAACCAATATTTCGCCACGTACAGGGGCATGACCTTTCTGAAAAGAAGCTTTTTACTAGATAAAAAGATTTTAACATGTTGAAATATGTAAATAAAGACAAAAATGCAAACTAGACTATACTGAGACAAGTTTACTTTTAAAAAAGACACATACGCACACACACACACACACATACATACACACACACACACCACACAACACACAAACACAGCCCTCACCCCCTTCCACACCACCCACACACACCCCACACAAATATCACCCCACAACACACACACACACACACACACACACACACACACACACACACACACACACACACACACACACACACACACACACACACACACACACACACAGCGCAAAAACTTACCCACAGTTCCAACAGGACAAAAGCATCGAAAGCCATTCACTAAATCTTGGCAAAAACCACCATGTTGACAAGGATCTGGATTACATTCATCGAGTTCTGTCTCACAGTTGGTACCGGTGTAGCCAGGCCGGCAGGTGCAATTGTAGGTGTTCAAAACTTCGGGAGATGTTGAGCATACGCCGCCGTTTTGGCAAGGTAGGGTTGCACACTCATCAATATCAATTTCACATTGGGCACCTAAAGTTAAGTGGAGAGGAAAAGACAGAATTACATCGCTCAAAAACTGATACTTTGAACTAAAATATGGAGTTCTGATACAACATAATAAATGTAAAACTTTAGTGCATAAGAGTACTTGCATCACATTGATCCAACATTTTATCACATTCTTTCTTCTTCGATAACTTTTTGTAGAATACAGGGCAAGATATTTCAACAATATTTGAGAGGGATATAACTATAAAATTATACAAGTACACCAGAATATGTGATTAATAAGTTGATAGTTTATATATATATACATGTATATATATATATAATATAGCTGACCTGTTTGGGAGATATGTGGGAGATATTTGGGAGTATATGTAAAAGTAAATTTTTCTTTACCTAAAGTACCCGGTGGGCAGTCACAGTGAACGCCATGGTAGCCATTTTGGCACGTACAGATGTATCCGTTTACGTAGTCGGTGCAATCACCTGAATTCCGACATGGATTGCTAGTGCATTCGTCGTTGTCGATATGACAAAACTGACCAACATATCCAGGAGAGCACAAACACGCATACGTATCGATACCATCAACACAGGTGGCGTCATTTTGACACACGTTACCGACGCAGTCATCAGTGTTTATTGCACAGTGCACACCCTCAAATCCGACCTCGCAGTTACACGTGTATCTGCCAATGTTATCAATGCAGGTGGCGCCATTTCGGCACGGGGAACTGTCGCATTCATTTATTTCCGTCTCACAGTTAAATCCCATGTAACCAGTTGGACATCGACAGTCATATAGGCCTACACCATTGATGCACGTTCCACCGTTCTGACAAGGTCCACTGAGGCAATTAATCCGTTATATTTGAGCACAAGATACCTTCAAAACCATAAGCGCAGATACATGTGTAAGTGGCGACACCGTCAATACACGTTGCTCCATTCAGACAGGGGCCACTCAAGCACTCGTTTATATCAACCCCACAGAATGGTCCAGTGTAACCAGCCCCGCAGGAACATGAATATGAGCCAGTAGCATCAACACAGACTGCATTATTTTGACATTGGTGGTTGATACAATCATCAATATTCTGGTCGCATAGGTCTCCAGTAAACCCAAACATGCACTGGCAGTGAAAATCATCCGGGAGATTTATACAAACTGCGCCATTTTGGCAAAGATTTAACCGACACATGTTGTTGTCAACGTCGCAGTGGGTACTACCATAACCAAGAGGACACTGGCAGAGGAAACCGTCAACCAAATCGTGACAGGTTCCGTTGTTCTGGCACGGATTACTCGCACATTCGTCTGTTTCATCACGGCAGCTGTCTCCTACAAATCCAGCTGGACAGAGACAGCGTATGCTGCCACCAGTAAATTCACAAGTGGCTCCGTTCAAACACGGGCTGTTGTCACATACATGTGTCGCACAGTTTGTCCCTAAATACTCGTCTGGACACGTACACCGGTAGTGATTCAACAAGTCTGGTGATGTCGAGCATGTTCCACCATTGACGCAGGGACTACTGCTGCATTCATCGATGTCTGTTTCACAGTTTATTCCTGGGGAAAACAGAAAATGAAAAGGTGCTTGTAAGGTGCTTGTACCCAACGTCATGTTATTCATTTGAATATCAATCATTTTATTTGCTTGAAGGCCGATAAACATACACACACACACACACACACACACACACACACACACACACACACACACACACACACACACACACACACACACACACACACACACAACACACACACACACACACACACACACACACACACACACACACACACACACACACACACACACACACACACACACACACACACACACACACACACACTCACAATTGTTTCAGGGGCACATGCACAAAAGAAATACATTATAAAGGATACCCAATGCATGTAATCCCACAGAGAAAATATACGGAATTGATCATGAACCCACGGGAAATAAAAAATGTCCCATTAATAAGTTTACATTTCACCATGTGCTCTCCCTACTCAAAAGTATTGCAACATACACTATAACGCAAGCATTTTGAGTTGAAGGGGTCTTTCTGTAATGATGACCTAATGAAGTTTATTATTGGAAAAAAAAATTATTTGAAAAGAAATCAATGAATACAATTTCTCCTTTCTTCTCCAAGGCGGAGAGATTATCAAATGCAGACGCACCCACGATAGAGGGGCTGGAACATAAAAAATTAACATTTTTCGCCTCCATGTAGGAAAGACTTCCAACAAACAAAAAATGTCAATATGTTCCTTTGAAGCTGTCTCAGACAGAAGACACCACGCCGCGAAGAAGAAAAGCCCTCCTATCTTCATAAGACAGTAGAAAGGAGGTTACGTCCCTTGTTTTAGACAAGACCTATTCACGTTATAATTCCGTATTCTTTATGAATTCTAAAGGCGGTTTACTATTGTAAACGTCCTAACATTTACTGTCACGCGACTTTTCAGTACATTGGATATAATAATGTGTAGAGAAGACCATCATCTTGAATTAGTAGCCTTATTCCCCTGTTTCACTGTCTTATGAAGATAGGATGCGCTTTCGTCTTTGCGGCGTGGTGTCTTCTTTCTGAGACTGCATCAAAGGAGCATATTGGCATTTTTTTTGTTAGTAGGAAGTCTTTCCAAACCATCAAAACCGTTTGACGGCAAATATGAAATCGAATTACGATGCTAGTGTGAAGCGAAAATGTTTTAATTTTTTTGTTACAGCCCCTCTGTCGTGGGTGCGTCTGCATTTGATAATCTCTCCGCCTTGGAGAAGAAAGGAGAAATTATATTCATTGATTTCTTTTCAAATTATTTATTTTCCAACAAATAAACTTCATTAGGACATTATTACAGAAAGACCCCTTCAACTCAAAATGTATGCGTTATAGTGTATGTTGCAATACTTTTGAATAGGGCGGGTATCTTCCTTCAGCAAGCAGAGGCAAATATATGTTGTAAAAAGCATTGGTAAAAACACTATAAAACCATTAAATATGGCATAAAAATACTATTAAACATAAACTATTGTCATTTTTTGGCGCGCTACGAGCGCAAAATTTTGTATTACAATTTGGCGCGCAGAGCGCACCGAAATTTTGGAAATATTTTCACTTTTGCCCCCCCCCCCCAAGTCAAAACATGGATCGACGCCCTTGAGCAAGTAATTTGTCTATGAAATAAAACTGGGGTTGGAATGTACTAAAACTTGTGGCATCATATATTGGCCAAGACGTTTCTACTATGCCCTTATTGAGATCATCCGCCTTTTCCGACACTTTGCAAAAATGCACCCTCATAAGAAAGCACTGAACTCGAGTCTCAATCTGAAATGGATATTTCAAGTTTGGATTTAAGTAGAGTCACGTACGAAAGAGACACGAGTTAAGTCAATTCGATGTTGTGATTATTGATGACACAAACTTACCCGTAGTCCCGGCTGGACAGGCACACGCATAACCGTTGACCATATCGCGACAACTTCCACCATGCTGGCAGGGATCTGAGTTGCATTCGTTTGTATTCGTCTCGCAATGAACGCCCGTGAATCCAGTGAGGCAGTTACATCTGTAGAAGTCAAGTTGATCAGGTGACGTCACACACTGGCCGTTATTCTGACAAGGGTTGCTCGAACACTCGTCGTAATCGTTTTGACACACCTGACCTGTAATGCACAATGTAATTGATGTAAGCAATTTTGAGGCATCTTTGGTGGAGATTGAGAACCGATCAACTACATTTTTTACATCTTACTTAACACTTTAAACGTGATCTAGGGTTACTTTCTGGATTTCCGATAATCTAACATAGTTATATGATTAAGACTTTATATGCATGAGACATACAATTATTATTGCTCACAGTGGAGAAGTAATATCGAATATTCGTCTTACTAGGGGTAAATGTTGACATAAAATGAAAAGAAAACAAAAATGTATGACGTCATTATAGGTACCTTCACCGTTTAACTGTTGATTCTTAAATTAGAAATACGACCTAATATATCCGTATCGCAATACCAAGTGGCATGTTCGAAAATACTGCATTGTAATAAACTTATATTTGAGTTAAAGTATAGTACCTGTAGTGCCCTGTGGACACAGACACTGAAATCCGTTGATAAGATCCGTACACGGTGCTCCGTGGAGGCAAGGTTTAGGGCTGCACTCATTGATGTTGACTTCACAGTTCACTCCTTGGAAACCAGGTGCACATGTGCAGGTGTAATGGTCCAAGACAGAAGGTGACGTAGTGCAACTTCCCGAATGTTGACAAGGGAAACTCAGGCATTCATCTATGTCCGTCTGACATCGTACGCCTATGTTTAATGAAGAACATAAATTGTCATGAATAACAAATTTCAAATTGCTAATCTTTGTTTACAGTTGAACATTAGCGCACATTTTCGTCGTCTCAAATTTGACTCTCATTTGTTTCTTTCAAAAGCACTAGGGGAGTGCGTTACATAACACCGGTAAAAAACCAAAGCAGTTTTGTCTAAGGTCATACATTAAAGGTGAAAAACTAAAGTTTCTGATTGGCTTAAACATACAGAAATAAACAATTTTCAACCCATTTACCCAATTCCGAAAATGAAACAAAAAAGACATATCGGCGCAGAAGAGAGGTATCACGGGCCGTCTGAATCCGCCATGCTTACCTGCTGTTCCCTCAGGGCAAGAACACTGGAAGCCATTGACTAAATTTTGACAGGTACCTCCGTAGTAACACGGGTCTGAGGAACACTCGTCGGCATCAGTTTCGCAGTTGGTACCTTCATAGCCATCACTGCATACACATTCGTAATAATCTAACCTGGACGGTGTTGTCACACAGGTACCCCCGTGTTGACATGGTTGACTTAGACATTCATCAACATCGAATTCGCATCGGGGACCTGAAGTAGACCGAAAGAATCATGAGAGATAAAATTATGGTAATTTGCATCGCGTCGCGAGTGCGAAAGTGATTAGACTAGTGAGAATGTATTCAATTAGACACGAGGAGTATAACATTCAGAAGTAACAAGATGTTTTAAGAAAGTCTCTTTGGCATGAATATTCGATAATTCATTTCAAGTTCCCTTTAGATAAAAGGAATTAATGCTATCTGCTGAAAATGATGTGGGATGGTGAAATATGTCAATTTGCCATACTCGTTCAACTCGACCTGGCAGTAGTGCCACTGCTCGAAAAGCAGAGAGTTATAAATTCACGTCCCGTAGTATCATTCTTCTTTCATGTACAGAGGGTGCAACAGACCGTCGTGAACACTAATCCCATCATTCCCATATTTCATTTATACCTGTTCCCACGGTTGACTTCTAATGCAACTTGAGATCAAAGGTGTTTGTCCTACAAATATCCCATCCAAGGAAAAGAGTAGTTATTGGGTAAGAAGTTTGGATAGGCCACCTTTTTCTAGGTTG
>JZLH01S0589954.1:19638-29858 GCA_001188425.1 Eucidaris tribuloides | reverse complement strand
TTGTATTTTATTGTTTTGGCAACCCTTATATAAAGAAATTTCGTTATAAAGAACAAATTTGATGGGTCCCAAGGACTTCTTTATATCGAGAGTGCACTGTATAATTCCAATGTATATACAAAATTAGAGCCCCCCCCCCCCCAAAGTAATACAGCTTTGTATTGCCTTACATATTCTGTTTCTGAAAGTCACCAAGAGCAATTCTTCAATGTTGATTCAAATTTTCTTGATACAATTCTTTTCAACATTACAGTATGTCACTTCATGCTGCAAGTCTTATCAATGTAGAGTCAACTGTATTTAATTCCAATTGCAATTCTTAAATTATCCACGGTTTTGCACTGCTGAAGAATGGAGGCTTCAATTGAGAAACAGAACTTCGTACCTTCATTTCTAGCTGGCCTACATCCACGAGCCCTTTTGCGAGACTGCTCATGTCGACTTCCTCCTCAGATGAGTCATCGGAGTCATACTGCATTCCTTTGTAGCGACTCATAGATTCCTTCTCGGCCCCCGCTCTATGTGGAGAAAGTATGCAGTCACATATAATTATTTATATCCGTCATTGTAAGTTTGTTGATATCTGGTTGGTCAATTGAGCATCATGTGATTAATGATATTCCAACTAGATCTATGGAGGTGTCACCCTTGTGACTTCAATTCAGAAATGGTCGACTATTTGGGTTTTGACGTCACACATAATGATGTCAATACCCAAATAGTCGATTCACGGCCTGTAACAAAAGTCAGAAAATAACACCCCTCGTTAAAAAACGTGACGCAATTGTGTCCCAATAAACTTTTAAAAAAATGTTTTAGTGCTTTGTTTGCCATTTTGCACAGTCACTGAGTCTAGTAAATCTTAACCAAATGTGTTTTGTAAAGGAAGACAAATTTTGTAGAGGAAGTATATATACAGTTTTAATGTACAGTACGCTATTTTTTTTCCGTGCATGTGAAAGACATTATAGCGTGCTACACCCGTATGGAAGTCTAGCAAAGTTTAAGATTAACACTGGCCTAGATTCGTCAAGTTTGATTTTTGAATACGGTTAAAATACGAATGAGGATGTTTTACAGGTTTATGAAATTGGTACTCGACTAACTGGAGTGTACGTATATGGAATTGTATCCCTATCCATACCGCAAATAAAAATATCGCACAGCTGTATGCTGGGAAACACACACGTATGCGTTGGGGTACCTCAAGTAATTTTGTTTTTCCTTTTTAATTTTTACCTTTGTGTAGTTTCCCTGTTAATTCGATGACGGATACAAAACAAATATGTCCAGTCCTGAGAGTCTCTGTTTGAAACGCCCTCGGTTACGTTGACTGTTACAGTCCACGTAACCTCGGGCTCGTCATGTCTTGTAGTTTACAGTCTTGTAGTTTACATCCGGCTCTACGCGCGTGCAAATTTTCGCGGCAATCGCGCGATCTGCGGCCGAGATCTGAAGGGGGGGTCAAATTGACCCGCCCCCCCAGTAAAAACCTGGTCTGAAATAGCCCAGTTAAAATAGGGTTTAGTTAGTCAGTTGGTTCCGCTTGTGTGGCAAGTAAGGCCTAAAAAAAAAAATTGTTGTATTGGCGTAACCCGCCTGACCCTAAAAATATTCCCAACCCTACTTTTTTTTTCCTTTCTTTGTATTGCTATCGATAGTATCCATATCGCATATCGTGCTGACTTTGCGATCAAATTGAAAACCCGGAAGTGTTGCGGGCGGACAGAACAGCGATTTTCCCGCCGTATGCCCGCGTACAACGCACTTCGTGGGCTTCTATATGGAGCCTCGCTAGCTATAGCCTCTAGCTGCGCTAACTACATGCAGTGAGCGATAATCGAGCTATTTACCGCAACATGGCGTCTTACGCAAGTAAAGAAAACAGGCACACTTGGGCCAAAAATTATTTTCAGTGTCCTCGACTTTGGCTTGAATGATGTCATTGATGAATTATTGCAAGAAATAGCGGCTTCCGAATTGGCCGATTGTAGGCGTATAGTTCATAAAGTGAAAGCACTGGGCGCTGATAATGGCCCATTAAAAAAAAAAGAACACCGCCCAACCGACCCTATTTTTCAGTGAGCCGTTAATTCAATACAACAATGTTTTTTTGGCCTAATCGCACCTGTTCCATTCCACCAGACTGGACACCTCCGACTGGAGTGTTTCCGGTAGCTCCTCGTAGATTTCACTACTGATGACTGCAGAATGCTCCATGACGAACTTGAGTGCTGCCTCCTGTAGGCCACAACAAACAAGACAATCAGCCAATTGAATATGTGCATTCAAAAAGGCCCATGTCCAAAATTTTCAAAAATTGAGATTTCAAATGTTTAATGATCTTTAACCCTTTGTGTGCGAGTGTTGCACCTGTGCACAATCGTTCAATTAAAATGAACAATCGGAATAATTATTTTTCCCCTTAATCTTTCTCCAGGAGACTCTAAAAAAATAGCTAGTGTGCTTAAATAACATTTACAGAAAAATTACCACTTTCAGTACTGCAACAAGAAAAGTAAAATTCAAAGAAAATATGAAGAGAACAATTGTCATTATTATCTCCTCCGAATAAATTCAGCGTGTAAAGGGTTAAGAGAAGCTATCTGATTAGATACAAAATGGTCCCAAGTTCACAATAATTCATGGACTAATCATAGCATTTTCGAGGGGTCCAACTCCAGGACTTAGGACTCCTTTGCATGGATTTTAGCCTGTCACCATTCAGAATAAATAACTGATTTTACTGGTAGTTATCCTGTATCAGAACAATAGTTGGGATTTGGCATAGACTCCCTGTAACATATGCAACTAGAAATATCACTGAAGGTGATTAATACCCCCGCCCCATCACATACCTGACTCATTGCAATAATATGCTGTTACCATGGCAACGCAGTTTCCGACATATGTAAAAAGCATGCCTCGCACATCTTCACTTTAAGACCAATGTGTGACCCAAATTTCATGATGACTGTTCAACAGGAGAGGAAGCAGTTTGATCCGCAAGATTTTTACCTGATTTATTACTATAAATATGCCGTTACCATGGCAACGCAGCTTCTGACACAAGCAAAAAGTATGTCTTGCACATCTTCACCTCAAGACCAATGTGTGACCTCATTTTCACGAGGATTGGTCAAAAACTAAGGAAGAAAAAACTGAGGAAGAAGTTTGATCCGCAAGGTTTTTACCTGATTTATTACCATAAATATGCCGCTACCATGGCAACACAGTTTCCGACACAAGCAAAAAGTATGTCTTGCACATCTTCACCTCAAGACCAATGTGTGACCTCATTTTCACGAGGATTGGTCAAAAACTAAGGAAGAAGTTCGATCCGTAAGATTTTTACCTGATTTTTGCTATAATTTGCCGTTACCATGGCAACGCTGTTTCCGACACATGTGAAAAATGTGTCTTGCACATCTTTACCTCAACACCAATGTGTGACCCAATTTTCGTGATGATTGGTTGATAACTGAAAAAGTAGTTCGATCCGTAAGATTTGCAACGGTCCGACTGACCGCCCGACCGCCCGCCCGCCCGCCCGCCCGACTAACCGTACGCTGATTCCTATATACCCCCTTCAAACTTCGTTTGGCGGGGGTATAATTAAGTTGATTTCCTGTACAAAAAACATACTTTTTGGACTTGGGCCCCCTTTGATATCACCAATTCAATTACACAATATACGCCCCCATCAAAGGTATGAATCTCTGAGATGCCACTATTTCTACATGGGGTATTAACACACAATGGTCAAGTTTCATATTAAACTAGCTTTATATCATGTACTGCATGAAATATTACATCTGACTTACTACCCCCCCCCCCCCCCACCTCGCCGAACATCTCCATTTATGATTATGGTTTGATAAATATTGCATTGCACTAAATTTCAACTATTGTAAATTTTGACGGTCACAAAATATGGGTGAATTAGCAATTTTTGGAATAAATTTGCAGAAATATGCAGAAGTGATGAATTTCAAAATTCTGTGTAAAAATTGTAAAGCCCGTTCTAAGCCCTTTGAGATAAAGACAATGGAAATTGTTTAAGAAATGGAAAATCATTTCTATTGTGATTTTTTAATGATTTTGATTGATTTTGCATAAATTAGCATAATGTCTGAATGTCCATATTCTGTGTAGGGATTTGGAGGTCCCCTACAAGCTCTATCTGGGGGTCACAATGGGATCACACACAAACAATCCATTCAAGTTCTGGTTAATTGGGTGAGAAAAACAAATCAATCTACTTTGTACACATAGGCTGGATATCTACACTGTCTAGAAAATATGATAAAAAGCAGATATAATACCAAACATCCTGCTAAATAGTCCACTGAGAAAAAAAAGTTTTATTATTGATAACATACCCTAAGAGTCTTTGCGTGGAACTGGTCTGCTAAACTGAGTAGAAATAAAACATTATCTTCATCGAGTCGAGATATGAGCGTCGTTTCACACGAGTTCTTCACAACATCAACCTACAGCCAAATAGAAATTAAGATAAGAACATAATATGTTTTGATTGTTTCTGACAAAATTGGCACAAGTCAAAATGGAATTTAATCTGATAAGAAATTTTTGTAATAAGATATGAGAATAGATTTTTCATTTGTCTCTCTCTGTATTTTAGATTGCAACTGCTATAATTTTAACAAACATGTCAGAAAAAATGAACCAGGTTTCGAACCCGCGTCTACAGCTATCCGGGCTGCGACAATACTGGCATTGACACGACGACCGAGGAACAAATACCAAAGCTCACAATTCTGACATTGTTATGTTAAATAATCCAAGGCGGACATGATTTTTATAGTTATTATTAAATGATAGGGATTATTCAGAGAAGTGAAAATGCAATGTAACAGATTTTTAGCTGTTGCGATCTAAAATACAGAGAGAGACAAATGAAAAATCTATTACATCGCATTTTCACCTCTCTGAATAGTCCCTTTCATTTAATAATTTGTATATAGTATGTGATTAGTGTAAAACTCTTTCTCTACTTGTCTGTAAGAGCTGTGGCCGAATCTGCTGCCCATGACAAAAATTGATTTTACAAATTATATAGACACACAACAAAATTAAATTCAAAGTAACAGAGATCATTTATATCCTTTTTTGGTTAAGACGTATCAAGTCATCTGGACAAATAATGTGGAAAACACGTCCAATCAGATGACAAAAAAGTGGAAATGCCACTTTGATGTAGTGTTCTCTAGTGGTGACATCGACAGGCCTCCTGTTGTCTAGCTTGTCGATAAAACAGTATTTTGACTGAAAAACGAAATGTCAGCAGGGATTCCATGATATAGGAAAAGAACATGCCACCGATATCAACCCTTTATCAAAGTAAAATCGTTGACTCACAATGTCGTCTTTGTAGGCAGTCACCACTCAGAGCGATTTTGGTCTTTCCCATGCCCGCAAAAGGCAACAGAGATTCATAGTTTAGATGTAACATACATCAAAGAATCTTGGTTCCCTAGGAATTAAAGCAACTAACGATGTCACTAATCTTAGCCTGGCAGTGAACCAGGAGTTTGGACTTGAAGTCCAAAGGTCAAAAATCCATAAACTTATTTCTTGTCCGATGTCAATCATTATTGGGGCCCTGTGGCAGGCTAACTATCAACCGCAGTAAATCCACACTACAGGTGTATATAAGCAGGGCTCGACACTAGCACTAGCCCGCTTGCCCGGGGCAAGTAAAGTGTCATGTCGGGCAAGTAAAAACTCAAAATGTTAAAAGTTACTTCCCCATTGGGCAAGTAAAATTTTGATCATGAAATGAGCAAAACATGTCTAAAAACTTACCAAAAGCGAACAAAATATATCTTAACCTTTGTGTTTTAATTAACTTACTGACTGTATTAAAGTTCATCGTTATTTTGTTTGTTAAATTCATAAATCACACCTTTGGCAACTCCCAGAAATAAAATAACAAACATCCAATGCTATGAGAAGGCTTTATTGGGTAAAATTAGGAGGAATCATTTTAAATGTTTTTGATCATCATTTATTTTCAGACAAATAAAGTTTTCATTTGGGCAAGTAGAAATCTAAAAGTGATATTTTCACTTGCCCAAAGGGCAAGTAGGAGAAAATGTTAGTGTGGAGCCCTGAAATAAGCATGATTTGGTACTGGTGGGGGTATGACTGTCTTATGAATTCCATGTTGCAATTTACCAACCATTGTTTTGTGCTGATGTCAGCTAGATATTTAACTCTTAACGTGCCAAAGTCGCAGATCTGCGACAAGTAATACACGTAAAGTCCATAGAGGTTAAAAACCTCCGGCACGTTAAGAGTTAAGACCATAATGGTGACAGAGGACATGACTAGTTCTCACCTCATATCTATCACTGAGTGACATCATGTCGGCGACCTGTTCAGTGCTCATACTGGTGGGGTCCAGCTGGCCGGTATACAGGAACAACAGAAACTGCTTGAATAAGGCTGGATCTGTATCGTGGACCTCAATTTTTCTGTGGAATAAGCACAAGCATAGATACGATGAAAAGAAGGACGAGCTGGCCCAGCAATTCAGTCCTTTTGATCCCGGGTCTGTCCCAGTCATATAACTTAATAAATAGCGAGCTTTCAATTCAACTGACAGTGACAGTACTTGCACACAAGTACCATCTTGATTTTTTAGCTGTTTTGATTCACCAAAATTTGGTGCCAATACCCAACAGTGTAACATCATTGTATTGTCCTGCAGCTGAACTTCCTGATTGTTTCTGGACACCAGCGTGATTTAACCTTTAAAAGGCTGGGGGGGCGGAATCCGCCCCCCCCCCCCCGACGTTTCACGCAATATGTCTGCAACGCGCGAAGCAGTTGCCACGGCGTTTTAAGACTTTTTTCTCTCTAATGTCGCGCATCTTTTGAGACCAAATTTGTGACGGCCAGGTACGCGGTTCCGAAGTTACGTAACATTTTGTACTTGCATGTGACCCCCCCAAAATCGCTCAAAAATGTGATTTTGTGCACAATTTCAATACAAATTGTGTTTTCAGCCAAAATTTATAAATGAATGATCATTTTTACTTTTACTGGTTGAAATTAATTAATTTTGTGCTGCTTAAAAGTGTCCCCGACAAATTTCATCGAAAAAACAATAGAAAACAAAAGGTCGAAAAAACAATGAAATACATAAGAATCAGCGGAATCAGCGGAATCAGCCCCCCCCCCCCCCCCCACGATATAGCATAGCCAAAAAAGCCCAGCCTGATTAGGGTTATCCCGTTGGCTATGGGAATCGGATGTGGCCTGTATTGACTCTATGGGATTTTCAAAATCTCAGAGGCAATGGATTAAGCTGGCACCCGACAGTAGATATTTTTAGTTTAGCCAATGACTATTTTTTCTTATACAACAGGTCAATGACATATTTGGTACAAATGCGCCCATTCACTTTACACAGCGCATGTATATTGACCTTTTGCAGAAGTATTAATGCCAAACAAACGCGAGCACTGATTGGTCAATTACTTTGAGACCTTCAGGATCGCAGAGCATATGCCCGAGCAAACCTCGTGTCTTGTACGGGAGGGAGGCCTTTGGAACTCTTTGGAAGCCAGCTGTCCCTTCTTTTTATAGTATCTGTGACAAGACCATCAAAAAGAGACCAGTTTTCTAATTCTTGCAAATTTTATGCATACTTTTTAGACAAATGTTGCTGTTGACTACTTTATAGCTTGCAGGACATAGCAATTAGTAATATATGCATGTTGTTGCATTTTCAGTATTGAAAATATTATATCCAGACAAACATGTGAAAAAAAACAGCTCATCTCTAGGCTTCAAAAGAGAAATATTCAGAAATTTGAATACACAAAGAACTTACTTTCATTGAACTTAACACTACAAAGATGGAGGGGGGCCTTTTAGTGCGACTTTTTGCACGATAAATCCGTAACGAGCGAAACTCTCAATGTTATAATATGTTTATGGATTATCAAGGTTGTAGGGCAGAAAGAATGCCTGTGAAATTTGTGAATGGAACTTCAGTCAGACTGTCTTCTGTTTCTACATGTATATCAGGCAATGTTAATAGGTTCTCAATGAGTCATCAAGTATACTTATCAATTTCATTATTCAACTACTGGGCTGTACAGACGAGTAAACAAGTTAAACTGTACTCAAAATAGGCCTAATTGCATAAAACATGTATATGTCTCACCTGCATCTCACAATTTTAGACAGAATGCATTTCAGAATCATGCCATTTCAGGCTTTCAGGCTTTTTTGTTGTTGTAATTTTTCATTGATTTTGAAAAAAAATGCATAAACTAGCAAAACTAATAAATTGCAAAACTCTGTGTAAAAGTTTGGATGCCCTGACTTAGCTTTATCAATCTGAGGAATAAGAATCACAAGCTGCTGAAAAATAAAAGGGGAAATTGCCTTTTTTGGCAACATAACTTTTCAAATTTTTGTACTCTATGGTGTTTATTTGTCCATTTAAGTAGTATTACGTAGCTCAGATATCAAAGTTTGATCATTTTTTTAAATCGAAACTGTAGAATTTCAAATTGTGTCTTTAAACACTGGCTTACTTGTCTATGGACTCCCTCATGCCACTAAGAAGAGCGCGTCTAAACCAATCACATCTTGCAGCAATCACGACACAGTGTGCCTTGACTTGATGCCGCGTCTCTATCCGTTCACACGATTGGCTTTCCACTGGATGACCTTGAGTATGGTCCACCACAATATCTGACGGCTCCTCTGAAGAATGCAGGAAATGTGTCATTAGCGTGTCAGTTCAGACAGATTCTCCTGTTTACATGGACAGGCTGTAGAACTACACCCCTCCTATTTTCAATTCAATTTATTTCCATTTTTCCCACAGAACACATAAAACAATGCAACATATCAGAGATGCCACATTTCCTGATGTTTCCGGATTTCCAAATTTTTACGGAAAGATTACAATTTTTCCAGAATTTCTGGAAATTACGGATTTACTGATTTTGCATAAAGAGGAAAATATTTTTAGTGTTAACTTTAGAATTTTGTTATTTTTTGCAATTCCTTTTGGTTGTGAAGGCATTGTAACAAAATTTGGGGACTTGTCCAGGAAGCAATTAGCTTAAATATACTTTATTTATTCCTCAAGTTGTTTGCTCTACTCTCGCTCATGAATTTCAGGAAATTTGGAATGCTTCCTGTGGCATCGCAGAAATATAAAATACAATAACAATAACAATGAAAATTTTCAATTAATCAGTGACGCAAATAAATTATACAAATATCTATAACTAGTTATTGAAGTAATACACAGTCCATCTGCTTGCATGCACATTGATCAAACTTATATAATTGAACAAAATGAATGACAAACATAAATCATGTTTGTGTGTGTTTTTTTTTTTTGTTCTTTAAACAACATACTAAACATAGTGAAGATATGGAGGAACCTAATAAAAAGTAAAACTTAAAGTTTATAGGTCCTAAAATGGGAAAATTGTCTAAAATATTTTAGGATACAACAAAATGTGACGTTAAATAAATATAGCATACACAAATAAATAAAATTTCAGTCTAGGATTTACTCTATCATCATCATTTAATCTTTATTTTGTAAACTAATGCATATTTTACAAACATTTAAACATAAACAATGCATACAAATCTTATCAAATAACTGTACATACACGAGATCATTCGAAAACACAGGCCTTGCAATTCTCCAAATGGACACATAATTTAACAGAGTTCTTTCTTAGAATATTAACCTTTCAGAGCTGTAAAGATTTTTCCTACCCTTCCTCACACCCCCCCCCCCCCACCAAAAAAGGAACCCACGCCCAAAAGCAAGAGTAATTTCTACGACATACAGCTTACCTGTTACAGTGACAATTTCAAAACACATGTCTGTATCCACCTCGGATGCCAAGAGCTCACCCATGGCCTGAGCTAGCTTGCTCTCATAGGGACTTGGAGGGGTACACAGGTTCTCCACTGTCATGGGCTGCAAACAAGGACAACAAATACAGTGCGTCAAGAAAGAAATTGTGTCAGTGAAAGGTGCCGTCTTTGGTAATTACAAACTACTGTTGTGACATGATGCTTGCATCATTTGTGCATGTTCATGTAATGTCACGCCTTGACTACTGTAATGGGATTTTATTCGGACTTCCTGATAATCAAACACAAAAGCTGCAACGAGTACATAATGCTGCTGCAAGGCTTATCAC
>JZLH01S0589898.1:0-16395 GCA_001188425.1 Eucidaris tribuloides | reverse complement strand
AGAACATTGCTGCCGTTTCTTTTTACCAAATTTCTGTTTTGCCCTTTCTCCCAGGTACCTGGAAGGACGGTGCGGTGAAATCTCGGCGCTCTCAAGCACGCGCAGATAAAGGGAAATTTCACCAAGAAAATGTACATAGTCAAAGGAAAACGCAATGTCAGGCGTCATTTGAGGGGTAATGCATCATTAGTTCCAGTTTTGGAAATATGTCATACGTAGTCATTCAAACTGCGAAGTGCAGTTCTTCATCGGCTTTTCCGCAAAAGGCTGCCAAGCATACGTTCCTGGCCAGAAGCAGCCTAACACTGAATTGGCTCTTTTCACATGAATATCAAAATTAGTGAATTTTTAGAATCCTTGCAGTGGTGGTAAGCTGCCAGAATATCAAATAGCAATATTTTTCAAATTAACAGAAAATTAACGGGCAAGGCCTTTCTACCTGAACATATGCTAGGCCCCTTCTGTGAAGCAACCGATTGAGTTACGGAACTGGGCTAAGTATCCTACTATGTGATGCTGATTGTAATCATTGGTGTCATCCATGAGACTATTTTAATTTTAAGGACATTAATTTAAGAGTGATCACGGTTAAAGTATCTGAGCTTCATAAGTTTTTTTCCATAATTATAACTTGTTATCAATAAGATCTGGAAAACTTAAGCCCTCTGCGGCAAAGCCCTTGTGAAAAAAACAAATGTTCTACAAACATGAAATCATTTGATGCTTTAAAAGAAGGTCTTTAAATCTATGCAGTATGAGAGCTTGGCATGTCCATAAGCCCGTTTACCATGTCCAATTCTTATTCCCCCCCCCCCCGCCCCCCCCATGACTGCCTGCTTTGCAATTAAGTGTGACTGGATTGCAAAAAGTCACACGGATTGTTCATCCATGTATACCTTTTGCCTAGGGCAGCATAAACTTTCCAAGTTCTGCTATTTGATTGTTCAGAGCCACTATTATGTATCTCAGATGTCACAGTTTGCAGTATTTTGAACTGAAGGTCCACATGTTAAAGTAGGATTGTCGAACCTAATAGTAAGCCTGTTTATTTCAGTAATCCCGTATAGAAATATCTAATTCGTAGCTTTCCAGAATGTGGCCCACAATTTTTCATGCATAATATACATCAGCTGGCTCATTCCAAACAAGTGCTGATACACAATTTGCCCCGCCCCAGATCAGCCCCCAATGTTGCTCATGCCTCATGAGTCTTGCCAAAATCTTAAAATGTTCCTGTATTAACGCCATCGCACACTTCGATTGATCGGCTATGATCCGGATTTTTGGGCAATAAATCACCATAGTCATTACTGTGGTCATTTTAACAAGTAAAACATAGTCTGATTCAGGATCTGAACAATAATCTGAAATACTTAAATTGAATTCTTGGTCCTGCACTGTCAAGCCTTGAATTTGAAGTAAGAGCCCAAAAATCTTATTATTTCTTTTCAAATCATAGACAATCGTTCAGGGACTTCTTTGACGTCACTGCGATTCAGAAGCCGATTTGGCTTATTCTCCGACTTAGAGAGCTTATGGAACTATTCAGAACCCTAATAAAACAAATTGTGACTTTGAAATGCTTTATATGCAAAGACTGCTTATTCCGTATCCTTCCCGGAAATCGTGATCGTAGACTGATCGCCCTGTAGTGTGGGCAGTGGGCTTTATGCAACACAGCAGGGGAGGAGTTGAGGCTGACTGTTTCCAAGTCTCACAAGGCTGCTGGAAAAATAATTTTTCCCATAGACTTTGTACACGTGACTCGCTCTGAGGCCAACGGCCAGCCGGCAAAATTTGGCCTTGAGGCCAGCCTGAACTCCATCCTTGCAACACAGACATGCATGAGCCACTCACAAAACACAGCTCCAACAGACCTTTATAATCTTTGGTTCCTTCCCTCTTGTGTGCCTTTAATCATCTTGACTGCTAACCAATTACTTCATCTAAACTTTGGAGTCACTTTGTCCAATTTGAGTTACTCACTAGACACCGTGTGAATGGAAGTCCCTTGAACACACGGCGATGTTTTCCATCATCGCAATCTTGGCCTAATATTGGTTGGTCTGGGAATGGCTCCGAATCCAACAGCGACGGGATTGCCAGCGCCATGAGAGGTAAGAAAGGTTCTACCAGTTTATTGATTGTGGTGAAGGGCAGGCACAATTCCAGTAATCGAAAGCTTAGCTTCACATCTGACTGTGGGCCCACCGTACAATACTTTATAAACGATATGCGGCTTTCCATGGAATTATGGACAAATCACAAATTATATAAATTGCTCTATCTCAAATTTATTACATTTAATGTAAATCGGATGGGTTGAATCATGAAGAAAACCAATGGGGACATTATTTTACGTCTTCAACAGCACCTTCTGGAGAATCAGAAACCATACATGAAATACCACATGTGGGACTAGTGTACTAAATCTCATTTTATGAAAAATTATCATTTATTCTGCAGTTTTTTTCCATGCCAATAGCCTCTTCTCATTGTTTTGAAAGTATAAAGCCCCACATATGCATACTAAATCTGAAAGACATGAATAAACCAAAATTGTGTGGATGGACAAAATGTAACATAACTAACCATGTTTTTATGTTGTAGTTAAAATGAAAATTTTTATCAGTAAGTTATATTAAAGACTTATCAAGACACCAGAAAATACATGAATACCACAGTTTGTTCATTAAAACAGGTGAGGAAACTTTGAGGACAAAGACTTGTTTTTTTTCTGTCCTTTTTATGTAACGTAAACTAACCATAATTAAAGTTCTTGTTATTACCCACTGAAACATGTCTCATGATTTTGCTTGATGTTGTGAAGTAGGTGCCAGTCTAGAGAACTGACAGTACCAAAACAGAAAATAATATCAAGCTTATTCATTAAGAGCCAAAATATTGAGTAAATGTTGTCATAAAGTGTAACGTAACTATCATGGAATTGCCAAATTTCATACTCGCTACAATATGATACCATATTCGTGAAAAATTAGCTTTGCATCAATGAGAAAAGACAATTTGAAATGATGCTTGCTTTCAGAAATGTTCCAAAATGCATTCATTAACAGTTTTCTGGAATTGGCAGCCAGCAAGCAATTAATTACCCATGCGAACATGACTCGGAGCTTATTGTTGTGTCCCGAGCAAGATATTATGTGAAGTCAGCCGTGCGTGAATCTTATTGTTCTGTTCGCTTCTCGTTCTGAAAATTTATTCATTTAAAAAATCACGCTAAAACAGGCATGTTTTAATTTTATTTGTTCTCCGGCATACATAATTCATTTTTTACGCCTAGGTGTCATATAAAAGAGAAAATTCTGAATTTTACGTCATGCTTTTATTTTTCAAAAACAAAACATCCAAAGATGGAATATGCGCGTGCAAATTAAATTTTGGTAGCACCAATATCCATTGTTTTAGTGCAATTATGCGTGAATAATTAATGAAAAGTAAAGTATCAAATGAAAGAAGAGGAATAGAGCTTTACAATCATACCTAATTTATTTAAGAAACTATTCATTATGATAGAATATTTTTGCGATGAAATCCGGTTTCCTTTTTTCTGGGACACACTGTACATGTACTTGCCTGTACTTTAAGATGAGTTCTTGTTTAATAATTACTGTAGTGGAATAGCACCTTAAAATGGACATGTTATGTAGTGCAAACATGTACATGAAAAAAATGAAGTCTTCCATGATACAATAAGAATTGTCAACAAATGCTTGTTATGATAAAAATATATATTGATGTGTTTGTTATGTGCATATTTGAATGGAAAGGTGTATCAATTCAGTATGTGTGAATTAGGGGTTACAGTGCCCAAAAATTCTCCTCTATTTAAAACGGGTTGTAATAGTAGATAATTTCAGAACCCTGCAATTGTATTGACTTTACACAAACATTCTATCATTGGCATTACTAGGTTTTATGTTTTGTTTTTGTTTTTTGATTGTTTTTTTTTTGGGGGGGGGGGGCTGGGGATCGGGGTGCTGGGCATTTCTACATTCTAATTTATAACTCTTGTGAATGTATTAATGTTTGCCATCCACCTCATGGTTGTCACTTTACTACCAGACAGTAATGAGTTTTATGGTTCTTTTGTCGGTTTTGAATTAAATTATATTTTGGTGAAGGTCTCCTGAAACTATAACTTCCACATATTAAAAAGTATTCTTTTTTTGTATCATTATTGTTATATAGTCATTTAATTGTGTGTATGTATATATATATATATGTTTCCTTCCCTGTAATGTTTCAATATAGAAAATAAATCCATTTTATAATTACCATATGGGCAATTCCATGATTAGTTACGTTACACTTTATGACAAACTTTACTCAATATTTGGCTCTTATATGAATAAGCTTTGATATTATTTTTCTGTTTTGGTACTGTCAGTTCTCTAGACTGGCACCTACTTCACAACATCAAGCAAAATCATGAGACATGTTTCAGTGGGTAATAACAAGAACTTTAATTATGGTTAGTTACGTTACATAAAAAGGACATGAAAAAAAAAACAAGTCTTTGTCCTCAAAGTTTCCTCAGCCTGTTTTCAACTGAAACAAACTGTGGTATTCATGGTATTTCTGGTGTCTTGATAAGTCATTTAATATATAACTTAATGATAAAAATCTTTGCATTTTTAACTACAACATCAAAAACATGGTTAGTTATGTTACATTTTGTCCATCCACACAAATTTGTGTTTATTCATGTCTTTGTCAGATTTAGTATGCATATGTGGGGCTTTATGACTTTCAAAACAATGAGAAGAGGCTATTGGCATGGAAAAAAACTGCAGAATAAATGATAATTTTTCATAAAACTGAGATTTAGTCACACTAGTCCCACATGTGGTATTTCATGTATGGTTCTGATTCTCCTAGAGGGTGCTGTTGAAGACGTAAAATAATGTCCCACATTGTTTCTTCATGATTCATACCCATCCGAACCATTCAAATGTAATACAATTTGAGATAGAGCAATTTATATAATTTGTGATTTGTCCAGTAATTCATGGAAATGCCCATATAGTTTATAAAGTTATTGTACGGTGCCCACAGTCAGATGTGAACTAAGCTTTCGATTCTGGAATTGTGCCTGCACCTTCACCACAACAAAAACTGGTAAACATTTCTTACCTTCATGCGCTCAATCCTGTTGGATTCGGGACCATTCCAGACCACAATATTTGGGCCAAGATCGATGATGAAAACATCGCCGTTGTTCAAGGACTTCCATTCACACGGTGTCTAGTGAGTAATCAAATTGGACAAATGACTCAAGTTTAGATGAAGTAATTGGTTACAGTCAAGATGATTAAAGGCACACAAGAGGGAAGGAACCAAAGATTATAAAGGTCTGTTGGGCTGTGTTTTGTGAGTGCTCATGCATGTCTGTGTTGCAAGGATGGAGTTCAGGCTGGCCTCAAGGCCAAATTTTGCCGGCCTTGGCCTTGGCCTCAGAGCGAGTCACGTGTACAAAGTCTATGGGAAAAATTATTTTTCCAGCAGCCTTGTGACTTGGAACAGTCAGCCTCAACTCCATCCCTGCTGTGTTGCATAAAGCCCACCCCACACTACACGATCAGTCTACGATCCGATTTCCGAAGGATACGGAATAGCGTCTTTGATATAAACATTTCAAGTCACAATTTGTTTATTAGGGTTCTGAATAGTCATACAGCTCTCTAGTCGGAGGAAAAGCCAAATCGGCTCTGAATCGCAGTGACGTCAAAGAAGTCCTACGATTGTCTATGATTTGAAAATAATTTGGCTCTTACTTCAAATTCAAGGCTGACAGTGCACCAAAATTCCAATTTAAGTATTCAGATTATTGTTCAGATCCTGAATCAGATATGTTTTACTTGTTAAAATGACCAAAGTAAATACTACTGTGATTTATTGCCAAAATCGGATCATAGCCGATCATGAAGTGTGCGATGGCGTTAATACAGAACATTTTAAATTTTGGCAGACTCATGATGCATGAGCAAAATTGGGGCTGATCTGGGGCGGGGGCAAATTGTGTTCAGCACTTGTTTGAATGAGACCACTGATGTATATTATCATGAAAAATTGTGGCCACATTCTGGAAAGCTACGAATAATATTCTATAGGGATATACTGAAATAAACAGGCTTACTATTAGGTTCACAATCCTACTTAACATTGTGGACCTTCAGTTCAAAAATACTGTCAAACTGTGACATCTGAGATACATAATAGTGCTTGAACAATCAAATACAGAACTTTGGAAAGTTATGCTGCCACTGGCAAAAGGTATACATGGATGAACAATACGTGTGACTTTTGCATCCAGTACACACTTAATTGCAACACAGCAGTCTAGTGGGGGGGGGGGGGAAGGTAAAATGGACATGCCAAAGCTGCATACTCATAGATTTTAACTCTTTTAAAGCATCAAATGATCATTTTGTAGAACATTTGTTTTTTCAGGGCTTCAATTTTCAGATCTTATTGATACAGTTATATTATGGAAAATTATGAAGCTCAGATACTTTAAACTGTGATCACTCTTAAATTATGCCTTTAAATTACAAATATCCAATGGATGACACAATGATTACATCAGCATCACATAGTAGATTACCAGTCCGTAACTCATCGGTTGTTCAACAGAAGGGCCCTAGCATATGTTCCAGGTAGAAAGGCCTTAGCAGTTAATTTTCTTTAATTTGAAAAATATTGCCTTATTTGATATTTGCACTTACCACACTGACAAAAGGATCTAAAAATATCACACTATTTTGATTTCATGTGAAAAGAGCCAATTCAGTGTTAAGGCTCTTCTGCCAGGAACGTATGCTTGGGCCCTTTTGCCGGACAACCGATGAACTGCACAGTTTGAATGATACGTATGACATATTTTCAACTGGAATAATGATGCAATTACCTCAATGACCCTGACATTGCGTTTTCCTTTGACTATGTACATTTTCTTGGTGAATTTCCCTTTATCGACGTGCTTGAAGCCAGATTTCACGCCTCCTTCCAGGTACCTGGGAGCAAAGGGCAAAACAGAAATTTGGTTAAAAGAGAAACCAGCAATGTTACTTCCAGCATTTCAAGTGATGTATTTTAGTAGAATAAAACAGCAGTGCATAAGTTGGTTCCTAAGAATTTAATCACTTTCTACCATTTTACTGTCATGATCACTATCTTTACTACCCTGATGATGATGATTGTTATCATTGTCGTCGTTGTCATCATCATCATCATCATATCATTACCTTCATCTTTGTCATTACCATCACCATCACAATGTCCCCCCTGCATTACATCATTGTCATCAGCATCACTCTCACCCTTATTGCACATGCCCCCGCACAGTCCCTGCCACCAACAACACCACCACCACCATCACCACCATCACCATCACCACCACCACCACCACCATCACCATCCCTCTGTTCCTCCTCCTCCCCTCTCCTCTTCCTCCTCCCCTCTGTTCCTCCTCCTCCCCTCTCCTCTTCCTCCTCCTCCTCCCCTCTCCTCTTCCTCCTCCTCCTCTTCCTTCTCCCTCCTCCTACCCTCTCTTCTTCCTCCTCCTCCACCCCTCTCCTCTTCCTCCTCATCACAATTGTAATCTTTGTTTTCATCACCACTGCTATCCTCCTCTTCATCACTAAAACCACCATCCTCTCCCATGCCTCCTTATTAACATGATCATTAGTCATGATCCTAGGTGACTCACAATACATAACATACATGACTACTCTCTTTGCATACAGTGATTTCTCAATCTTCACCCTCATCAACAAGATCATCATCATCATAATAGATCCTACTTCTCCTTTCATCAACTTACTTGATGCCTTTTGGGAAGTAGGACATGAATTCAGGGGACTCTGAACATTCCACCTCTCTGAACTGCACCGGACCACCTCCAAGAGAATCATCCAGTTCCACCGTCTTGTAGGCAGCCACACCCGACTCATCCTGTATTAGGAAGATATCAAAATACTGTAAAACCAGATATTCTCATGAGCATTTAAAGGTTAGTGACGTGATTGCGAACACTTGAAAATGCCTCAAGAACCAAATGAGTTGAAATATATACCAACTATACACTTGCTGGAGTGGATCTCCCAGCTGGAAGGATTTGCCTTTTATTTCATGAAACATACTAGGATTTTAATTTTATTGAGGCACGATAAAAATAGGACCCATAGAGAGCCAAAACAGCAGGTTTGCCTGCCACGAGGGATATTGACATAAGTTATTTTAAAATGAGTCAACATTTGACTACAAGATTTTCACACGAGAATCCTTGTATAGTTTACTTGATTCTAGAGTAGTTTCAGCCCAAGTTGAGGACTACCCCCAATCATGTCATTTACCTTTAACTTTCACGAATTTTGCGAGGAGTCAAGATTCGCGAAAGTAAAATGCATGCGAAAGATTGTGTCTAACGTTACACATCTTTTTGAATGCCAATATACAAGATCGTGTACTGTACAAGTCAATGGACAATGACTCGAGATATACTTACCTAAGTTAGATCTGGTAAAAGAGCACAGTCACTTATACGATGGTCGCAATGCAATTCTTCATTTGATAAATGGGCTTTTCAGAGGCATCAAAACAAATATTTTCTGTAAAGTGTTGTGATCATTTACTAACAGAACACCCAAATGCATCTTCCTAGCAATATTGCTATATTTTGTTCATGGTCGATGATTTCGCAAAAGTTTCATGCACGCCAAATGGGCGTCGGCTCCTATTCGCAAAAGTTTCAATGTCGTGAAAGTATAGTGTTTTACAGTAATACAGCTGTTACTGATAACTGGAGTACATGATCTACAGTAATCACTAGTGTTGTCACCACGCCGGGTGGCACCAGGCAGAGCTGGGCGGAGCTACCCTGCTCTCAACATGTCTGCCCGGCATTCACAGTAAATTTCAGCCTTACCGCGAGGCACAAATTTTTTAAGCGGGCCCCTGGACCCCCGGGCGTGAGAGGCAATAGCTCCGCTCACTTTGCTCGCTACGCTTCGCAATCAATTTTTACCCGGTTCTAAAATCACTCTGACGACAACCCTGGTAATGACTGTACTCTTAGCCCTTCACATCACAAACCACTCCAGTTCCCTCAACTTTCAAGGTGACCACCAGTGTGGTTCTTTTATTCCAGGGATGGTGATTTTTCATTGTATTTTTGAATTGATTTTTTCAATATCTAAATTAGGTGGTGGTTTTAAATCATATTTTGTGATTAAAATAAAAGCTAAACATTGTGCCCAAAGTGGGAAAGGAAGTAATTTGATAGAATTTGGATAAATTCATGTTCTGAATCACATAAACCTTTGTTTAACTTTAAAAAAAGTGGAAAAAATAAAATCTTTACCTTATTCATGATTTTCTCACCATATTTGTCACATTCCAGTTGAAAAGTTTTTATTTCAATCACTTGAATAATATCCATCATATCTGCAGAGTCTTCCATGAGAGTGGTGCATTATGTTCAATTCCCACTACTTTTATGCAATGCACCAGCTATTTTTTTTTATTTTGTCCACTTCTCTTCAGCCTGCATTTTTTGATATACAAGAACATGCATTTTTGATATACAAGAACATTAAGTACATGTACATTACATACACACGTCACAGGTATGTATCATTTTATGATACTATCAGTATCTTTTCTAATCTAATTTCTTTTCTATTCTAAATTTTGATACCTGAATAAAACAGACCTTGATAAAATAATAAATTAAAATTAAATGTATGGAGAAAAGCAGAGCTTAAAGTAATCAAAGGACATGGCCTTGGATGCCCTAGTGACTGGTCTTGATGCCCTTGCCATTGGCCTTGGAAGATTTTTGTGCCCTTCTTAATTTCCCCCATTGTGTTGTAATATGGGAATGTGCCCTGTAGTAAAATGGCCTTGCCGTAAAAATATCAAAATGTAAGGCCTGGAAAAGTTGAGTCCTTTACTTTAAATTCTAAGTGGTAGAGCAGACATGTACAGACAAATTGATGACACCTTGATAAAAGGTATTCCAATGCCTGTCTCCTCCATTCTCTGAAACATTCTACAATTGTTACGTGCAGTAAATACATGTACATTACAGGAGGTATTCAGAGGTATTCAATCTAGGCTATTTAGGCCCATGCTGCATAATAGGACACAATTCATCAGAATCAGTACAGAGTACACACTGCTTGAAATGACAAGATCTGAATAAAAAGTAAGTTATGTAATCAAGCTGTTGCCTGTGGACAAGAGTGTTTTGTGTGTTTTGGACTACAAAATTGTGTACAACTTCCTCAATGATACCCCCATATACTTCACAATTGATAACTGTTGATACTGGTTTGCACCTACATGTAATCAGGGACATACAAAGGGATATAGATTTTAAAGTGGATATTAAAGGTAAATATCATGACTAGAGGTTGTCCTCAACTTGGGGTAAAACTATTCTAGAATCAAGTAAACTATGCAAGGATTCTACTGTGAAAATTGTGTGGTCAAATGTTGACTCATTTTGAAAGCATTACCATCAGTATCCTTTGTGACAGGCAAATATGTTGTGTAGCTATCGTTTGGATTGAATTTTTATCGAGGGCACGAGAGTAACTCAATGCTGGTATGTTCATGCTTGATTCTACCTTGAATAAACAAAGTTCAAGACAAATCCTTCCAGCCAAGATTTACACTCTTGGTAGTGTATACATTGGTATATGTTTGAACTCATTTGCTTCTTGAGGCATTTTCAAGTGTTCCTAATCATGTCACTAGCCTTTAAGAAAATCATTTCTGGATACTGGATTTGAACAACAAACGTTTTTCTCAAATCAAGACAAAAGAATAGTTTCATTTGTTTTTTTGTCTTTTTTGTTCTGAGTGTGATCAGTTAATGTCACGGACGGACATTTTAAAAAATGACCATTATTGAAAGCCTAAGGAAAGTTTTACCATTATTCAGTACATCTACTGATAGCCTCTACAATAAATCATACAGCAACCCTTCATATCTTGTCATTTTTTCCTTAGGCCTTCAGTAATGGTCATTTTTTGAAAGTGTCCGTCCGTGACATTAACTGATCACACTCTTCTTCAAATACATTACCTGTGTCGTTTCCGAACCAAGCCAGAAATGGATGTTCCAACTAAAAGCATTTCCTTTCTTGTTTGTCTGTCGAGAGAAACAGATAAAGACAACTTTGAGTATTATAACATCTTAGATATGACTAATGAATAATCTGCATCAAAAGTTAACATTTGGGGGGAAGAACAAGTCTTTGAACAAGTCCATGACACAGGCGTTACTGTTACACTTCCTCATTTTTCTGTTGATGGCCAGAACATGCTTACAAGGAAGATGATTTTATTTAATGTACATGCTGAAACACTGGCACCACTTATGATTTCATTTGACTCAGCACTTATTGAAACAATGCAACAATGTCAAGTATTTTTATTCAATACACTGCAAATTTGACTTTAAACTGATTGTTTGCAGATAAAGCCTGGCTTCACAATAACCAAAGTAAGCATTGGCCCTTCTTTGCTTTTTTATGGTAGTTCTTTTTTAATTTGATGATTTGCAGGGATGTAATCGAGGCCGGCCGTTCCGAGTCACAAGGCCGCTGGAAAAATATTGTTCCCACAGACTTTGTACACATGACGAGGTCCGAGGCCAAGGCCAAGGCCGGCAAAATCTGGCCTCGACTACATCCCTGATGATTTGTGTAGAGATTTAATAACAAAGGACGGTTCTCTTTTCATAAATACTTTAATCTATACCACTGTATCATTTTTCAGAAATGTTCATAATGAAAATTATATAGTTTTGAAACATTCTTGTCAAAATTACATTATTCAGCTAGGACTGAGTATTAAAGTGATAGGCTAACATTGTGAAGCTTCAATTTAAAAAATTGTCAAATTTTGATATCTGAACTATAGTAGTCTTCATATGGACAAATAAACACCCCAGAATAAAAAAGTTTGGAAAGTTACACTGCCAATGGCAAGTTATGCATGAATAAACAATTAAAACTCGGGACAAGTTTAAATAGCGTAGGTGTACACACAGTAAGTCTATGGGAGAAAATGGGCAGGTGAGTCCGATCAACTTACAATTTTCACTTTTTTAACCCATTGACAACGAGTGACGAGATATCTCGTCATGAGTTCTATGGGAAATGCGTGTTAAAGCAAGATCAAATCGTTTCCAATGGGTTAAAGCACTAAATCATCATTTTGAAATACAATTTTTTTCAGGTCGTCATTTTTAGACCGTATCAAAGACAATGGTAGTATGGGGAATCATGTAGCTCAGATTTTTTTAACTGTGGTAAATGTCAGCCAATACCTTTAACTCTTTATTTGCCATATTTTTAACTTGAACTTCAGGTTCAATTCAGGTTTCTTATGCAATTTATCATTTTTGCACAATAGGCACGCTTCTTTCATTCACAGAAAGTATGAGTGACCTACTGATCCCATGAGAAGGGTATTGAATGGAGAAAGAGGATAAGAGGGATGAGTAAATCCCTCCACATTTTCTTCCGTGCATTTTGATCTATGCAAATTGGCAAACAAAGCACACCTAGGGATAATTTAAACTAAGCCCAAAGTTTTCCATGTTGCGGATTGTCCGCGGAATTCGCAGAGTTTGAGGTATAACACGGAAAACGGCATTCATAAAAAAAATATAATGAAATAAATTGTGCCTAAAAATCCCCCCCCCCCAAATAGAATTAATAAATATCTATTGAATAAAACCAAACTAACTTACCAAAAAAGATGCCTAATAAAGCCAAAGAAATCATGCTTTACCTGTAAATGTGTCCCCAAACCCGAATCAAAACCCCCATGGGCCTGGTAAGCTAGACGTTATTTGTGATTTTTTTTCAAAAAAAATTCAAGTCAGAAAATTGCAAAATTACAATGCGGAGAAAAATGGAATTTGATATATGTAAAACGAAGAAAAACAGAATTGTGACACTTTGTAAGACCCGGGGAGGGGGGGGGGTGCTGGGGGGGGGGCGTGGGCGGAGGGGGGGGGAGGGGGGGGGGGGGGCGGGTGGGGGTGGCGGGGCAGGTCATTACAAGGTGGTACACGCATCGCGTGTGAAAAAACCGGAGTAAAAAAGGGTTGTTGTGTCACAGGTCGGCGTGAGACATCCTCCAAACACTGAAAGGGTATCATAAAATCGCCAAAATCAGGAAAATAAGGGTATACTTTAACAACAAGAATATTACTATATAAAAGGGTCTTTCTAGACTTGAATACTGTGTTAGGGTATTCTGAGATTTGGACAGATAATTACTCTGTTTAGTGGTCCATTTTGAAGTCATACACTGTCCCGCCATGGTGTACACCCTTGTAATAAAGACACTCCCCCCCCCCCTCCCCGTAAGACAGAAAAATTTGGCATATTGTGCAGCAAATAGGTCAGGCTAAAACTGACACCAGACCCAATACTCGCTTCAGGGACTTGTCATTAAGGACACTAGGAAATTGGGGGTCACTGTCCATGACTTCCAGTCTCCTGGAGCATGTCCGATCAGTTTGTTTACCGCAAAGCGTACAAGATGAGGCAAACTTGTTATCGCAACATGATGTCACTACACTGTTTTCACAAGCATTTTCAGAGAAGTCGACTAGTCCTCACCCGGTCGACGACAATAGCGTCGCAGCTCTCGGGGCGGCTCAGCCGGACATAATTAGGTCGAGGCGCTACTTCGGGCTGGGTTCAACGTCTTCAGTGTGTTCAAGGATTGGGAGTGGTGGGGTGGCAGCCTGAGTGGTCGGCGCACGACTCGGCGAGGCGTCGTGAGGTGCAAGGGGGCAGACTGATACGATGGCGCAACACCTACTATGTATATAGCATGTCGCACGAGGCTCGATCCAAGAATTTTGGACAGTTCTGTTTGATTTGCGATTGAAGAGATGATAGGCGCGATTTATTTCCGCCACAAAAATGGTAAGTAAAATGATTGTAGTCTCTGTCATTTTTACAGTCTTTTCTGTAACCTCGAGTTTTTAATACAAATTAACATGTGATAAAAAGTCGACTATTGCATTCCGATAGTCGGAGTCGCGACTACGACTTTTCACAACTTAGTCGTGCAACACTATTATCAACGTCCAAAGTTTAGAATCTTTGCATTTAACCCCTTGGGCTCGATGCTATACAGCACTGTTGTTCATTGAGAGACGATATAATTTGCACGTGGTTGACTTTGAAGGGAATATAAACTCGTATTTTCTTATAAAATTCTATTTTCTTACTATATGCTGGTCAAAAATGTGTAATTTGTGGGACAGATGCATTAAGCAATAAAACTCCACTGCTTATACAGTGTTTGACCGAAATTTTTGTCATAATTTCTGGGCTTCTGCAGAAGCCCGTCGTCTCTGAGTGTGCAATGTACTGGGCTTCTTTACAAGCCCGTCATCCCCAATGGGTTATTATGAGATATATAAATTCAGGAATTTTGCTATTAAAAATTGTGATATAAAATTTTACATTTCAATGCAGAAAATAAGGTAAAAAATACTCAGAAAAGCAGATGTACCTACAGCTGTGCATAATTCATTGGTACAGTGCGTCACAGAAAAAAAAGAACCCTTAAACAAAGGTCTATTTTGTGGGAGCAATGAGGCGTATGATTGGAAAAAAAAAACATTTTCAAAGTAAACTTTGGCTTATGCTCTTTGAAATGATACATCAAGCAAACTTATTCATTTATACATCTCTGAGTACCATGACTTTGAAAATTTAATGTCAAACATCATTTTCTACACTTGACACCGAGCACAAGAGACTAAGGTGTCAATCTTTTTCTTTTTCTGATGTGTTGAGAGTCTAAGTCAAAAAGTGTAGCAAATGTTTGTTGACGTTAAATTTTGGAAGTCACCATACTCAGAGATAGATGAATAAATAAGTTTGTTTAATTTATCATTTGGAACGAACATATAAGTCAAAGTTTATTTCGAGCATGTGTTTTCAATAATACACCCCATTGTCTCTGCACAATAAGCCTTTGTTTTAGGGTTCAGGGTTTTTTTTTTCTGGGACGCACTATAGAGGTTGTATATTTGGAATTATGTGTATCTGTAGATCTCCACATGAATTTACTTGTACACAAGACATCTAAAGTAATGGACAATCAAAACACAGACAAGTACAAAGTACTACCGTCAAAGGTTTAGTGCCTTCATAATAATAATAGAAACTAACTCAAATAAAATTTCGTAACATACTTTTCAATACGTATACTTTACCTTCAAACAAATGTAAGAGTCTCCCTTGTGGAACTGTCCATAGGACTTCTCTGGTATGGCCACTACCTTGAGGTTCTCGATTCGCCAGATCTTCAGCCCGACCTTTTTCCCCACTCCCGAAAACGCTGGGTCAACGCCTGATTTCGCCATGGTGGTGGAGAAGGATGGGAAGGATGTCAAAGGTCAAATGTCAAGGTGATCCGAAGGTGAAAGACAACAGCGAAGGCACGAAGAAGATCTGCAGGAAGAACAATGATATAGCCATCCAAGTTAATGCAAGTTAACCCTTCCCGTGCCACAATCTAAATATCAAACATAAAATCTACGGAGTTTATCTATAATGGAATTCTGAAGGTTTATTGTTGTGGTGTTGCTCTCTTAAGGCCACTGCACACTACACTATCGGGTGCGATCCGATATTGGCAATAACTCATAATAGCATTAAAATAGGGCATTTTAACAAATAAAATCTAACTGATTCAGATGCTGCGATAGTATAAATACTAAAAATAGGATTTTGGTGTGCTGTAGGCCTTGTACTCAGAGTAAGGATGCAATCATTTTCAAATTGCAGATGTTCGAAAAGACTAGTCTGATGTCACTATGACTTGGAGCAAATTTGACCTTTCATCTGAGTAGAGAGCTTGAAGCAGGCCATATTTTCGACTTTTAGCTGTATGATTATTAAGAATCTAATTAAAAAAATCTTAGTATATGGGTATTTCTATAAATATGGGTACCAGTGCCTGTTTTATGTGCATGTTAGTACATATATGTGTTATTTATATTTTAAAAAAGTTTTTATCAGTGAAGTGTTTATTCACTTAGAGGCATGGTATGGGGATCATTCTTGGGGACTATCGATGGATTTTGACTATAAATTTTTGGATTTTCTCAAACGGCCAACACTGTCATGGAGTTCCCTTGATTTTTTGGAGCTTTGAAGTGCTGACAAAAAAATAGGCTTTGTTTTATTCTTTGTGTCTCCTTTAAAATGAAAAGAAAGTGAATTGATTGGCATCGTAAAGACAGGTTTAGAAGTCATATCTTAAGGGGGAATATGTCCCTGATTCTCGGTTTATTCCACCCTCGCCGATATAAGTTATAAACGC
>JZLH01S0589865.1:8348-23871 GCA_001188425.1 Eucidaris tribuloides | reverse complement strand
GCACAAAAAACGTAAGAAGGCTTATACTATTCGGGTGCAAGGAATGTGATGCCACCTTTTCGCCTTGATTTATTTGAAAATCACACATAATCCACTTGTTTCAGATTGTTTATACACGTGGTATACGCTGTGAACATAACGTTCGTGCCTCAATTATCCCAATGCCTACTTAGATTTAAATTTTACGTTGTGGACGCAGCACAGATAAACTAAATAAAAGCTTCGAGGTATAATGTTATATTTTTATGAGAATGTTGCCACGTACATACATATAATTTTATTTTGATTCATTTCGTAGAAATTTGTATTTCCATCAAAATATACATAAACATACATAAAAATATGATACATTTATGAATTATACACACAAAAGACAGTATCTCATAAATCCATGAAACCAAGGCAAAAATGTAAATTATTTGCAAAGAAAGGGCATAACTTTCGTAGAAGTCAAAGACTAAATGAATTAAATCAGTTGTTTACGCCTTATACGAAATGCAACAGTCGGCAAAATAGTACACCTTTACAGGCTTGTATTGTTTAGCATTAAGGTAACGATATAAAGTTCATTTTAAGCAGTCAGTGTATCGGATGGGTAATTCTATTTATAACCACCCGATTCCGTCATATGTTATCATTTAGATTGTATTTATTTATTTATTTTTTTTACGTTACGTCTGTAACACCGAGTAAGACCACATAAACTCCTTGCCATGTAATGGGTCTATGAATGTAATGATTTCGAAACTGAAAGATCATCAGCTTTATTGCAAATGGTCCGTACCCTTTCTAAGCACTGCAGTTGGACTTGAAACTCTGCACTTACATTTAATGCAATGACCCTTTGTATGTATAATAAGGATTATGGTGACAGTAGTCGCCTGATCTTTAGTAAAGACACATGGAATATTTTATAATGATACAAAAAAAATAACAATGAGCGTTGCATTCAGAAAAAAAACCCTCTAGAATATGAAATTTCTATTCCAAAACGGCCTATGTCCTCTAAGAACTTAAAGTATACACCCCTTTGTCCGAATTTGTACACTCGAATATGGAAAAGAAAAAAATCCTTGATATTTCTTACTTGCTTGTGTAATTCGGCTTAATCATTGGGTTAAAGAGTAGGTAGCAATTGTATACTGAAGTAAATAACTTTCTTAAGTGGAATTGTATACTAAAGTAAACAACTTTTTTCAGTGGAAAATTGATTTAATGCAGTTTGAAACTACTAGATCAACATACACAAGCAATCGCACACCACACACACACACACACACACACACACACACACACACACACACACACACACACACACACACACACACACACACACACACACACACACACACACACACACACACACACACACACACCTACCTATGTGCACACACAAACCCACACACATATACACACACACATACACACGTACACAATATACACAGATTAGCACCATAAAAAAGGTCAGCAACATGTGCGTTCTTGCCATCGACCCCAGCAAAAGCATAAAAAGAATAAAGCTGGCGTTAATGCAAATGGGTTAAGTGTATATTGAAGAGGTTTCGTGTGTACAATAATGATTATCGTGGCTTACCTATACAAAAAAAATATACAAAAACGGCAAAGTAAAATTGATAGAGCCATCACAATAAACGTGTAAAATATTTACTGTCAAAGGGCGAATCAACCCTCATATTACAATTGTTTAGATTACAGTCGAAAGAATTTCAGCAAATTATGTCCATGAATGCATACTATTTAGTTTGCGCTATCAGCAGACAGTGACTGCAGTAATTTATCATCCAACTAAGACTGATGACTTTGTATCTTTTATACATTTTGACTGTGAAATAAGAGAGGGCCTGACATTTGATCATAGCAGAACCTTTATCAAAGGCAAAACAAACCACATAAGACTGGGACAAGGTACTTAATACAGTTAAAAAATGAAAAAAAAAAAATTCCGAAGAAATATCACAAAAGGACAAACAGGACTTAAAAACCAAAGCTGTGGAGAGAGACTGGTAAATAATAAATTTCAAATAACTTTTAGAAATTTTATCCTGAAAGAAAATTTAAAGGGTTAAAATTCACTTTGGCCCCCATTTAGTCTGTATTCTCTTACCATGTATTTGGTGGACCGTAGAAGGAGGTGACATCCAAGGTAGCGTCGCTATACTAGCGTGACTGTGAGGGGTATAGCCGATTTGTGAGATATGGGTAAACGTCCCGGTCTACCTAGTGGTGGGGGATGTTAACCTGTTATCAATAACAGGGATGAACAGACCAGGGTGGCTAAGATAGGTATATAGGAGAGTCTCATCGACCAAGCTTACATAAGAGTGAAACTGCTTCACAATGAATCGCCAATGCACCAGGGTTAACTAGTAACCAGCCGAACCTACCTGTGGACCTGCTTGATGCAAGGAACAATGACGAACTCCCCAAAATCCATTTGGTTAGCGTCGATATGCCTCATCAGAAGGACTAACAGCAGATCGTAAGACGACTGAAAGGAACTACAGAGAAGGGAAGCTCTACTAACAACTAAAAGCAGATAGGAATTGGGACGTGGGACGTACGCACATTACATCAATTTCGAAATTTGGACCTTCTACTACACCGGTAAAAAGTTTTAAATGAGAAATTATTGGAATATCGGAAACCCATTGGACAAACATTGGAAACATTGTCTATGATAGATTCAAGACACTGTACTCTGGACAAGAAAAAATTCACAGAGAAGGGTTTGCACTTATACTGAAAGTTCAGAATGCTCTCCTAGGATACGATTCAGTCTCACCAAGATACTGCTAGTCTGCTAGGTTTCAGCTTCAAACAGGGACCCTTACCATAACTCAAGTCTATGCTCCAAACACACAGATGGGGAAGATGTTACTGATGAGTTTGATAGCTTACTTCAAACGACCTTGGAGAAAATACCAAAGAAATACATTCTTCTGATAATGGGAGATCTGAATGCAAAAAATAGGCTCTGACTTTGATCAATGGTACCAAGTGTTATGCAGATATGGATGTTCAGAAGCAAATGTAAGTGGAGAAAAAAATATTTGATTTGTGTGCAACAAATTATCTGGTCATTACAAACACCATATTCAAACATCGCAAAGATAGTCGACAATGGACGTGGGAATCACCAGATCAAAAGAAAATAGAATAAAAACACGATAAAACTGACTTCATCATGATAAGTTCCAATTGGAAAAACTCTGTAAGGAACTCCAGAAGTTTTCCCAGTTCCGACGTGGGCTCAGACCACCCACTAGTCTTAGCAAATCTTCACCTGCGTCTTAAATCTGAAACTAGACCAGCTTACACAATGAGATATGATATCTTCAGATTTAAGGGTACCCGAATATGCCGAATTAGATCAATCTATGAGATAAAAATTGGGGGGGGGGGGGATTCGGCCCTCTCCTAGCAGACGGTGACACAGACGGAAGTAGTGTGTGGATGAATATTAAGACAGCGTTTAATGAAAATTCTCAAGAAGTATTTGGCTACAGAAAGTCCAGACAGCAAAAGCCCAGGATATCTACTAAGATACTGCACCTACGTTATCAGTGAAAGGAAGCAAAACAGCAAAAAGCCAAAGATCCACATATAAAGTCAAAACAACATTTCCTGATAGAGAAATGCAGAGGAAAAAAAAACTGTATGGAGAAAAAGTGGATTCAAAACCTTTGTAAGACTGTATAGAAGTCACATCGGACTGCCAAGATGAAAGTAGTCTACTCCACAATCAAGCAAATTACCCCCAAAAGCCTTCAATTCAAGTACAAAATGTGAAATATAAAGAAGGGTATGCTAGTAACGAATATGGGAGATATAACAGGAAGATGGAAAGAAAGCTTTGAACAGCTTTATAACAAACAACATTAATAAACGAAGAAGCAACTACTATCCCAGAAACAGTTAGGTTAGAACCTACTTTATCCATCCTGCGAGAAGAAGTAGAATATGCAGTCAGACATCTCGTGGATGGAAAAGCTCCCGATTTTGACTCCGTTTCAGCGAAGGAATTGGAAGCTGCAGGATCAGCCGACATTGATGTTCTGCACACTATCTGTAATAGAATATGGCAGGAAGAACAATTTTCAGCAGACTTTGGAAAACCATTATCACTCCTATTTATAAGAGGACAAACCTGACTGTCATAATTACCGAGAAATAAGCCTGCTGAGAAATGCAGTAATACATTTTACTGCAAAAACGAATCATTAAGAAAACGGAAGAAGTTCTTTTTGAAGCACAGGCTGGTTTTCGTCCTGGACGATCCACAATAGATCAACTGTTTACTTTGAGACAAATCATAGAAAAACACCGAAAAAACCCACAAAGCTTTTTTTGCTGCTTGACTTTGAAAAGACATTTCACTCCATCTGGCAAGAGGATCTGTGACAGGCAATGGGGTTCTTTATATATCTACCAAAAATGCAAAAACCTGTTAAAAGTCCTATACAAGCAACAGTGCAGTTAGGGTGAATGGGGTTCTGACTGAATGGTTCAAACAACAGTTGATGTACGTCAATAATACGTTCTTTCACAACCGTTTGATATCTTTTTGGAGTTGTCATGCCGTGTGCCACTCAACATGTCTCAATTGGCATACAAATCCAAGGCCAGCATATCAACAACTTAGGGTTTGCAGGTGACATCGTGCTCCTTGTTATAAGACAGCGATCTTCAGACCCTGGTAGATAGGGACCAACAAACCAGCTCGCAATTCGGAATGAAAATAAATATATCGAAAACCGAAGTCCAATCAATCAGCAAACAGACGGTATCACTGGACATCAAATGGAGTGCTGCAAATAAGACAAGCAGACAAGTTCACCTATATAGGGGGAATAATAACCCAATCAGGATCATGCTGAGACGATGTCAAACACCGGATTGGCAAAGCCTTATCAGCCTTCCGGTCTTTCAACAAATTCTGGACTTCCAAAGATACCAAACGTACAATCAAAGTTGAAGCATACAATGTAATAGTCTTCTCCATTCTTTTATACGGGGCAGAAACGTGGATCAAAAAAAAAGAGACAGATGGAAACAGAATCAATACATTTGAAATGGCGTGCCTTAGAAAAATCATGGGGATAACCAAACTGGACCGACTGAGGCACACTCACATATGATCCATCCTAAATGACAAGGAATCAGCTACTGACAAAGTGACCATAGTGATTCTTTGGTACTGTGGACATATTTGTAGAATGGGTAATAGCAGATTTCCAAATATTGGACTCCAAGGGAATGTAAAAGGGAACAGATTAAGGGGTAGACTACTCAAAATATGGATCGAATGTGTCGAAACAGACTGTTCTTGCACAAACATCCAAACACTCAACCAAGCCAAAAGAATAACTGAAGATCGGAAAGTGTGGCGAGGTGTAGTGAAGAGGAAGCTATCACACATCCCACTGATGGTCTGGACGGCGTAAGTAAGTAAGAACAACTCGATCAGAGCAGATTTTAAAGCGAAAATTCCGAGCAAAGGCTTAAATCGAGCCAAAACTGCCGACTCGTTGTGATGTCATCATAAACTATATTCCTGACATGCACCTCCTGAAAAGCGTTTGCCTATGTTGCGCTACTGGTTATCTGTAATAAGACGAAAATACACGTTAACGGAGGATTATATATGTTTGTTTGAGAGTCATTTGGTGCCAAAAAGTTCTGTCTCTCGGCAAGTTGTTTTGTGGCCCACTACTTAAACATGAGCTTCCCACTGGTTGTGGGTCTAGACGCATAAAGATTTCTCAGATCAAGTTAAACCACGAATATATATTCTTAGCCGGATTCACCAAAGATATACACGAGTTACTAGATGTGGCCAATCCAAAGGCAACAGTTTGGCACGGCCAGGACTGAGTGGCAATACTTCTCCCATCCAAGGAGAATACTCGAAGGGTTAACAACTTTTCATCCGTTGAATAAACCCACAATTTACCCTCTGAATCGCATGAAGCGCCTTCATTCCTTTTGAGGGCGATTCGAGTGTGCAGATTACCACTACGATCGAGTACTTGCACGATGTTGCCATCATGAATGAGAACTAGAGCGCCATCGATAGAAATGGTCATTTCATCGATGTTATTGTCTGCTAAAGCCGACAGCGAGATCCGTCTAAAAGGCTCGCCGCCTACTGGCCGAAATACCAATATCTGATAAAATTCACGAATCAGGACGTAAATGTTGTCAAATGTGTCTACTGAGAGCATATCACCACGATTAAGATCAAAGTGGACAGCCATGATCCCTCCGTTCTCGGAGACAAGTTTGACTTTGCCCCCCTCATCAAGGATGACAATCGTACCGTCAGAGAGTTGCCCTAGCTCCTTGACTGATATCTGGCTCACACGTCTCTTGGTGCCATCCCGAGAAATGATTTCAATTCCTCCTCCTTTATAGCCAACCATCACGCTACCGTCTCTTCCGGGTGACATACAACGGGCCCGGCCTTCCATCCTAACTGTATTTCCTCTTTGGATTGTGAATCTCTGCAGTTCAATTGACTGACCTGTGAGTGAAACAAGGGACACAAGAAAGTTGTTGCATCAGTACAGTCAATACATGCATTAGATGAACACTTATATACACAGGTAGGAAAAACAGGTTTAACTATTTACCACTTCGAAAGTAATTTCAAGATAATTGATTTTTTCCCTAGCCATCAAAGCCAAATAATGGTTTAGGTGAAAGGTGAAAAATAAATTTTTATTTTATGTCATGGGAAATGTTCATAGTGATATGCGTTTTCCGATAACCTAAACATCACAATATTTCACTGTACGCAATTTTTAGTAGGCTGGATTTTTTTCCCTTTTCCATTATGTCCAACGTAACATTAACATCGTCTGTCAAAGATTCACGAGAACGTTGTCTGATCGAATAAAACTATATTCCGTCCTTAATAGGTTTAATGTTTCTTTACGAAATAATAACACAACACTAAACATCATACAAGCACTGCAAAGGAGTAGGAAATCATTCTTCGCGAGGATGGTTCTGATATAATAGAAGATGGTGGTGGTAAAGGAGGACAAGAATAAGGAGAAGAAAAGGAAGAAGTTAGAGGAAAAGTGAGAAGAAACAGGAGAAGGAGGAGGAAGTTAAGATGAAGACGAAGAAGAAGAAGAAAAAGAAAAAGAAAAAGAAGAAGAAGAAGAAGAAGAAGAAGAAGAGGAACAAATAGTAGAACAAGAAGATGATGAGGAGGGAAAGGATATGAAGGAAAAGAAGAAAATGAAAATGGAGAATAAGTACATATTGTCACATTGTAAGATGTTCAAATGAAGAGGGTGATTTTGATGCAATTAAAACTAGATTATCAAAACTAAAATGTCTTGTTTTTACCAATTCCGTTGATACACTGAAAGGTTTAAGTTTTGTTTGGTTGTTAACGTTATGTTGCTCCCATAACGTCAAGTTTGTACATTTTTATACGATAAAAAAGGTCAATGCATACATACATTGGGTTTTCGGTGTTTCTACATCAAATGCATCCCTATAACGGCGCAGGTCTACGTGATTGCTGTTCGTCAGGTACTTGAGAAAGTTCAGTTCGTCTTTTATAACGTCCCAGCAAAGTGGTGAAATGTCCGCAGCTACATCGTTGATGGCATCGGACCACTCCTTGTAAATGGAAAGGATTTCAGCTGGGCTTCCTCTGTCAATCATATCCTCACCTAGCTGTGTAGCAGAAGCCAGCCGCTTGACGACGCGCCTTTCTTGATCGATTCGCGAGTTCATGTTGTCGGTGAAGTCCGAAAGAATTTTTCTGATGGCTCTAGCATTGGTCTGGAATGTATCCTCGGATCGTTTCTTGACCGTGGAGAGCAAACTGTTTCCCTGCTCCTGCTTTCTCTCGATGAATCCGATGAAATCTGAACGCTTTTGCAACGATTCCTTACACGTTTTCATTAGAAGACCCATGTCCTGCTTTTGTGTCGCGGCTACGTCTACGGCTAGTTCAACGCTTTCAGTGTGTTGGCGATGCTCTTCCATCGCGCACTCGCTACAGATCATCGTATTGCATTTCCTGCACCAGTACTTGGCCTCGTTTTTAGGATGTTGGTGGCAGAGTTGCATCTCCGTGGCCGAAACGTCGGGCCATGTTGCGGCGGCTCTGTCCATGTTCTCTTTCGCTGACCCTGTCTCAGTGGGTGCCATCAAAGCTTCGACTATCCTGTTTGCGAGGAAGTTGGGTTTGAGACCCGAAACGCCCTTGTCCGGAAGATCTGTTGGCGTGCGGCAGACGGGGCAGTTAACGAAGGTGCCCTCAGCTGCGTGTTCAGAGAGACACTGCAGGCAAAACGAATGCAAACAACTTAAGAATCTTGCGTTCTTGAGTTTCTCTAAGCAAATTGGACATTCTAAATGTTCCTCGATGAGTTTCACGTTTGACGCCATGATGTTGATTATTTCAGTCTATGTTCTTCCTATGCAGAGGAATATGTGGAACCCATAGTCCAACAAGCGACTTCCGGCAAGCCTATTTAGATATAACAGGAAACAAAAAATAAATGCATTGCAATTTCACACAACAGAACAGGCAAATTGTATACAGTCCATAATCATGAAGTGAGTTACCATCGATGCATGTTTAACTCAGTCGCCAGTATTTGCAAACAAGCCTCTACATTCTTCGAGAATAAAGATATTTAAATCCCAAGTTACCTTTTCATCACGAATTTGACTCTTACTGTCTTTCCGAATCATTGCATATAAAATTCGAAAAGGAAACGTGTTTCCGGTATATATAGTGTATATTTCTTGTCACCAAGAATAAGTCAGTATAGCCTCAATTGATCCAGTAGTTTTGTCAGATCACTTGAACCTTGGACCTCAAGATCGTTCCACCTGATAATTGTTTCCATGTTAGGTGCAAAGGTTGAGCTAATGGAACCAATCAACGGGCAGTCAATGAAAACTATTTCAATATTTACGCGGGGTGACTGTAAAATTTTAAGCCTGACATAAAAAAATTAAGATGTGGTCCTTTTTTGCAATATCACAATTCTTAATCATACCCACTAAAGTTCTTGTTTAAAGCAATTTGTATTCTTATTTTCTAGGGTCTCAAATTTTCCGAATTTGGTGTTTCATGAAAAATGGATAAACATGAATCGGGCTGTCATCAATTATTTGCAGTTGAAAAGCATACCACGGATGAAATCCATAAGGACATGACTGATCAGTTTAGGGAACATACCCCTTAATGGGCCGCAGTGAAACAATGGGTAAACGAGTTTACACAGGCAAACACAACGTTGCAGATGAACCAAAGTCAAGGGGCCATTGGAAGCAACAATTCCAAAGAATATTGATCTTGTCCTTGGCATGGCTATGGATGGTTGCCGCATCTCAACTTGCCATGAGGTCAGGCGTCTCACAAGAGCGAGCAATCATACAATCAGAGACGAATTTCGACTGTGAAAGGCGTCTACGAGATGGATACACCGTCTTTTGACTCCGGCACACCAGATGCAGAATGTTAAAGATTGTGTCAGGGATGTGCAAGTCCATTTAATTCCCTTATTAATTCAATACCAAACGGTTAGTTTAGTACTTACAAATGGACAAAAATGGTGTTGAAAGTCTGAGATCAATACGTCATGAATTTGTTGTTTTGTGAGAAAACTATAACGACATGTTACCAGAATGTTGTTCTTTCCGTGAGTTTCAATTTTCCTCAAAACTGGCGAATCGCGGTTACTGTGCACCGTAGCAAGACCAGCGCAGCCCTCTGATTGGTAACGGCTACCGTGCGCGACATTTGGCAAACGGCTGATCGGACCATTTTGGAACGGCACTTGCACGTTTGACGTCGCGGATTTTTTGAAATTTGCTTCCGAGCAATTTGAAAAAGGATGAAGTTTAACCGTCCAGATTTTCACCAAAACTCAATATTTACCCCAAGTCTCTATGAGAGGTGTTTATTTATATTAATCTTCACATTGGATATGATTTCAGCTGATTTCATTGATATAGATGTTTTTTGACGTGCAAATCAATGACACAATCCTTAAAGCTATGGAGATGCAAAGGCATTCATCTTGACACACTCTTTGAGGCTATTCCATCCAATTTCTTGGAACAATTTGTGACTGTTGATGAGACCGGTTCATTACCATCAGCCTGAGACCTAGGAACAGTCAAAACAATGGAACCATCCCATGTCACCATCCCCAAAGAAGGCCAAGGCAAGGTCATGGTCTCTGTTTTCTGGGATGCACATACAACGAGTGCGAATGGTGGATTACTTCCAGAAGGGTTGTGAGGGGTGACTGTAAAGTTTTGTGAGATGTCCGACCTGTTGGCAATCTGATAAACTGAGATTCAGCTATCTTTCATGACCATGTTAACAACAAGACCACTGTTCTCTGGAGTTGGTGCCAATGACCTTCCTGATCTTGGTTCATCTGCAATTTCGTCTTTAATATGTTTGAATTCACTTGCCCATAATTATGAAAGGAAATGTCCCTTATCGTGCCAATCATGTCTTCAAAGTGGATATCAGCTTCGGTATGACTATCAGCTCCACTTCATGACAGCGTTCTATTCAAGTTTGTCCATTTTTATGTGAAACGCCCGATGCGGAAAGTTAAGACCCTTATAATAATGAACATTACTATATCCAAGAAATCTATTTGGCATAATTAAAGTAGGTGTAATGGACCAAATTGGTTTTCACATCATGTCAATCCGTTTTATGTTAAGCTCAAGACTTCTCAGTTGCCCTTCGTATGATGGTCTGCAAAATTCTAAGATAAAATTTCCTATAACTTGTGAGAGACAAAATTGTTTTGCATTGTGGACAAACTAATGAAAAATGGTTTAGTTATCATAGTGTGCTAATAAAATTCAAAATAGATCTGAAAGTTACTAAAATTAGGCTTACTATGTACTGAATGCACCTCTTACATGAAATAGCGTAACTTGTGAACTGCAGGGCATTGACCAAATAACGCTCTAGAAAAAAAAAGTTCCGCAGTCTCTAGATTGGTATATAAAATTACAAACTGATTAAGATGAAGTTGCTGATGAGAAAACACATTTGTTCTCCAATTTTTATTAGCGCATTATTGAGATAATCGACTAATTAATGCAACAAGTTTCTCAGTCCCATTCGTATAAGAAGGAATCGCCGTCAATAGCGATTTCACAGACACGAACATTACTTGCTAAATCGGTCTTAGACCAGATACTGGTCTTTTTTTATCGTATCATATTTCCCTCCAATCGCGCACTCATACCCCCTACCCATAGATACTGCTCTACCATACTACACGCTGATCGCGCTGGCCCCACTTATCTGTCCGCCCACAGGCTGTGTGTCCGTACGTGCTGAATGTAAATGTATATTGTGGTGTGGCATCGCTGGCTCTTCGATGTGTGAGCTGAGTGCTAGCGGAGCACACGTATATCGCATAGAGAGCAGTCCAGGCAGTGGACTAGATCGGTCTTTACAGCTGTGCTATTAATATTTATGAAGGCCTGTTGCTAACATCGGAATGTACTGTTGAAGGGATTCTTTTGAATGCATTAAAAAAAGCCGTTCACGCAGCCCTCCATTATTTATACAATACTTGCGCTCAGATGCCTCACCAAAGCTCCTGTTCAGTTTCCAAACATCTTCGGTTTCACAGAAGCATTGCGACTGCATAGGTTGTCAAGCACTCCCAAGTTTGTGAACGAGGATATGACGGAGTGACATTCCAGCCACGTAATTTATTCAATGCACACAGTGAAAGTCCCTGGTAGTTTGTACACTGCTAAAACTTACTTGGTCACGACATTATAAATAACCGTTATAATAAATTGATTTTCTCAAAAACGTTCATATGGTATAAGGAGAAAAACCCGATTTACGGGTTTAGTAATATTTAAATAATCATTATTAGGAATTTGTAAACTACCACTGATGGGACTACGGAAAATCACGATGGTCTTGTCCTACAGTCCATTGCGTCTGTACAGTTCCACAGAGAAACCAGATTACTGTATAGGCTAGCGGGAGTGTCTATACATTAGCACCCCTTTTGTTAGGACTACAAGTGGGGAAAGGCAAATGTGAGAAAATTATGTAGAGGTTTTGTTACTTCCGGGTTTCGGAAGTTACATGTACAGGGGTATGCAACATGTTTGCATTGTATTGCCATCTGTATCACGCCATTCACTACACTATAATACGTGTCCCATCCCATGGGGTGCCATGATACATATAATATTGTTACATATTTCTCACATTAGTACGATATATCTAATACGACAAACCTTCTGATATTATTTTGACTATATAAGCACCTTACCCAGATAATCCAGCATGTATTGGCAGCAGTTGTCGTTTCCAAACAAGAGACGTGTCTGTGTTGTGTGGATATGGTATTTCCGCTCTGCTTAATACACGGTGAAAAGTGACCTATTTTTTATAAAATGAAACTACCCCGTCGAAGAGTTAGCAGACGGACGTGTACTTTGATCTTGTTCAATCGTTTTATAGAAACGTTCTCCTATAAAAAACAAACAAACAAAACCCCCAAAACAAACATAGTGCGGGTCATTAAAGGGTGAAATTTACTAAATATAATAAATAGACAAATAATTGAATGAACAAATAAAAGAATTAGTAAATGAATAATAACAAATAAATACATAAATAAGTAAACAAAGAAGTGTGTGTGTGTGTGTGTGTGTGTAGTGTGTGTGTGTGTGTGTGTGTGTGTGTGTGCGTGTGTGTGTGTGTGTGTGTGTGTGTGTGTGTGTGTGTGTGTGTGTGTGTGTGCGTATGTGCACCGACCATCCAACCTGTTAACTCCCTACCCTTGATTTTTTTTTTCTGAATCCTTCCCTGCTGGGGATCAAGTTCATTGACATTGCCGTTCGCGAGATATGTTGCACAGAAAACATCATAGTAAATAACAAATAATAAATAACGATTCTGACGAAATTGAGAGGCAATCCGCTAATATGCGGCAACCAATAAACAAATACAAGTAAAAACTACAACATTTCATACAAGGTAACAAACGGAATCAACGTCTCTAGTTCAGGAAAATGCAACCCAAACCTGTCAAACCCGGGGGGGGGGGGGGTCGCTCTCCACTTGGCCTGCTACGCACCCGCGTCCAGAAAAAGCGTCGTAAAGGGTCCCTTTTCCAGCCTTCGGACGTCGTCGACGTCTTTTGGAAAAAAAGGTAGCTTTTTCAACTCCAATCGCCGGCAATCGCCGTTTAGGGTAGCCTTTTCTCACATGTCATGCCATTTAGGGTTACTAATTTGGTTATGTAGATTACGCCATTTAGGGGTGCAAATTTGAGTAGATCTACTGACACCTCCAAATGAACGTTTTTTTAATTAGGAAAATTATAAATGAATTAGTGATTGAACTTTTTCGGGTTCTGCAATGTACAATAATGTTTTAGATGAGAAAGACAGTTGGGTAGGGAATTAAATTAGTTGATTTCATTGTTTACGCCACTTAGGGTATCAGAATGAGTGGATTTTATGGGAGTCACGCCGTTTAGGGTAGCTTTTCTCAAGCGTTACGCCATTTAGGGTCGCAAATTTGGTAATGTAGGTTACGCCGTTTAGGGTGCATTTCTGAGGTTCTTGGACACGGGTGGGATACAGGCCGTCTGGAGAGCGACCCCCCGGGCTGTCAAAGGAGTAAGGCTGGGTTGGGCTTGGAAAACTGCACATATCGGGGAGGTGGAACTAAAGTTTAAAAAATCCGCTGATGAAATCAGAAAAGGGGTGTAAATTTCGTTTTGCTGGGTATAGTGGCGGATCTCCTCTACCTCATCCGCTGGGGTGGGGGGGGGAGGGGGCATGTGCACGCCTGCCCAGTGCACCTTCATTACGTCCTTGCCTGTTTTGTTGCGGCTTATTATTTTACATGCAGTTGTCCAAACTTAGTCGGGTTAATTTGCTGAAACCATTCAACGGTATTCTCCGTCTACAGACGTATTGTTACCTTATCTAAAAAAACGCACTCATATCACCCCCACTCTGAATTAATCACTTCACTGGTTGCAAGTTAATGATCGTATTATTTTCAAAATGTTACTGGTTTTCCATTGGATCAAGGGTTCTGCTCCTAATTATAAAGTAGGTCTAGTTAGTAATTACACTCCATCAAATCTTTACGTTCATCCAACTCTGGTTCTCTTGTTGTTCCAAAATCTTCAAAACATGGGGAGAACGAGCTTTCGCTCACGCTGGTCCTGCTCTATGGAATAGCCTATACCTGCACTTATTAGAAGTTGCAATACCCCAGAATCATTCAAACGCAGTCCAACTCCCCGAAATTCTATAGTACTGTATACCCTGCACCTAGAGCACTCTGCAGAGTGGATTTGGCGCAATATAAATCATAATTATGTATTATTAATATTCTGGCAGAAGGATTACACACATTACAGATGGATTTCTCATCGTCTGGGCCCTTGTATGACTTGAAAAAAACACACACAAAGGATTAAAAGCTACTCCCTTACATGCTCTCTCCCATCCGTTTACACATTGACGTTCGGTATCTTCGACAATAAAGTCAACGCTAAAACATTACAGGGAATCGATGAGACTGCTCACCGCAGGATCTGGGTGGAACTTGTGAAAATCTTGCGCAACATGACGGCGATGTGGGAGGATGTTTGCGGTTGTTAATTGTAGTGAACCACTCTTGATAAATACAACATGTTTTCTCGTTTGTTGTCGATCATGTTTAGCCCCATCTGTGTGGTATCCATTAGTTTTGAAGGCGGCGCATCTTTCCCTATCGATTCTTACGTTTTCGTTGTCGCTTTTTTCGGAAAGTCGGGAAGATTTTGTGCTAAGTGCTGCGGGATCGGTTTTTCGAATGTTCTCTTATATTGCACACTTTTTCACAAGGCAGAGTAAATCGTATATCTACTTTTGTCCCGACTGTCTTGGTCTGGTTTGAAAATGAGTCATATCAATTTAAAGCTGTTTAGATCTGATTTCATCGATTTGATTGGATACCTAACATTCCGTTATGGATAGTATCACATCAAATTCGTGTCTTTTGTTTGGATATCTCTGACTCCATTTCTTTGTCATTAGCATGTTGCTTAAGTTGGAGACTAAGTACGAGTTAACTCGTCTTGGGGTCTATGTAAAAATGCGTGTTACAGTGAAATCAAATCGTCTCCAACGGGTTAAAGGAAGATGTATAAGTGCTTTTATTGCGACCGTCTTGCTCTCGATTCAAATGTATCGTAAAATAGAAATTTAATCTCGTTGCACAGTTTAGAATTCGCAAATAGGATAAAGTTTTACATAATTATTTGGAAAATAATGTTAACATTTCTGAAATTGGGGAACATGAACTATACGACCCACGTCTTGCGCTAAGATTATGTTTCCGTTAATCATTTAAACATAGCTTATCAAGGTCTGTATGTGCATGATGCAAATGAACTGCACAAACTGGGGTGTTAAATTTAACACCATGGTGTTGCACACTATAGATACC
>JZLH01S0589676.1:69791-92269 GCA_001188425.1 Eucidaris tribuloides | reverse complement strand
ATCTCTCTGTAGTTGATAGTTAACCCTTTTCTCTCACTTTCCACAACCAGTACCGCAGGAGGCCTCTAAAGATTAATCTCTCTTGTATCTTCCAAAAAGCACTGCGTCACCAGCACATCTACTGTTTGTTATATTGTATCCTCCAACATGAGCATTCCTGGCTCCAGCGTCTTTAACAAAGCTGAGCTTTTCTGGTCCAAATTCAGGTGTTTTTCTTTGTCTTGCTCTCAGCAGAAGAACCCGAAGAATTATACTTGTAACATGAATCATGTGACAGATCGTTCAGTGATGTCCACAGTCACGTTAGTCAACAGCATTTGATTTCTTGAGAACAGCAATGGAGATAAATCTACTCAAATCCTTTGGAAATTCCCCATCTTTATATATATTCTTTACGATGTTGATTAATTATAGAAGCTATGATCCATGAAATCTACCAAGAGAATCAATATACAAAGCTGCTCAATGATGGGAAGTTGCTTGGCAAACTGAGTGCTAGAGAATTTTGTGCCAGCCCAGGAACATATGTCATATTCCATGATGGATGTCCAGAAGATGCTGTACCACCATCACCTCTTTAGTGCCTTGGCATGGAACAGATATCAAGTCGCAACTACAGCATGTTGTATCCAAGTCAGATCTTGCTATGACCCTGTTACTACATTACAACTGATTTTGGCAAAGACAAGGCAGAATTCCAAGTCCATGGGCATCCCAAGTACCAAGAAACGTCATTTGCTATGTCGGAAGGGTTGTCTGTATTTGCCAAAACAAGGGAGAGAAAGCTCATTGATATACTCCATGAGAATGGAATCAGCACCTTGTATGATTATCTGCCCACCAGTGCGAAAAAATGGGATTAAGACCAGATGAGGAATGAGGGGCAATCAAAATCAGGGGAGATTCCAGGGTAAAGAAGTCCTGAACTACTTGAAGTATTTGTGTCAATGTCAAACCAGAGTTCATTACTGAAAACTCCACTCCTCCAGCTGTCTCTTGTTAAATATAATCGGCAACCCGCTCAATCCAGTCGCACATGAACAAAGAGTATACCTGGCTGGAAGAGGGGTCCGTGTGTAGATGATAGTCTGAGTACCCTATCATGCAACACACTAAAGAGGAGATAACTTTTTGAGCATTGCAGTAATGCTACATGTAATCAGAGACTAGGCTCACTCTGTTGCAACCATCAACGTACTATGTACGATTTTCAATATATTTGCTTTCTTAAATCCAGATCTAACACCAGTCATAACAGCCAATAAACCACTGTTTGCAAAGCAAAATAAATGCAATGCAATGGCAATGGTACTATTAGAGTTAAAAGTTGCAGATGTGAAGGACATTTTTACAAGGTGCATTAACCTTTAGGCTACCGATTGACAGCTCACATTTTGCATGGACCCAAGACTTAGATATTACAGGCATAGTATAATGGATCAATTGTGTCCTAGTTTCTATTCAGAAAGAAACAATATGTATTTATATGTTAGCAGTGTACAATGTTCTCATGCAGAATTATAAAATTGAAGTGCACTTTATCATAGATCCCAAGTAGAGATATCTCAGCATAGACTGCATTCTTTCAGTTTTTAAGTGTTTATGTTTTAGAGTGATATCATTTATTTCTCAAGTTCAGTATTTATGCTTGTTGACGTCCAGAATTGTTAAGATGAAAGAGCTAGCTATATGTAGCCTAATACAATATGTTAACCTGATTAAAAGGGCTCATTAAACTGTAAAACTGATGTTTTTTTATCATTTTATCCAAAATATACATTTTCTGTCATTTATTGTGTGATAAGGCTATTGAAAGTTCGAAAAAATGAATTCAGCAACGTGTAAAACAAACAATAAACAACAAGGTCATATGATTTGGATAAGTACATGGTTTTCTATTGGAAAATAGGCCCCAAAAGCTGGTTTTGGCGGCCATCTTGGAAAATGGCCGTCATATACGTTTTTGGCGATTTATGGTACAATAAGGCTAGTCAAAGCTGCAAAAATAAATTCAGCAACCTATAAAACATATAAATAGACACCAAGATCATATAATTTGGATCAGTACATGCTTTTCTATAGGAAAATAGGCTCCAAGAGCCATTTTGGCGGCCATCTTGGAAAATGGCCGACATGTACGTTTTAGGCCATTTATGGTACAATAAAGCTATTCAAAACTGCAAAAATAAATTCAGCAACCTATAAAACATATAAATAGACACCAAGATCGTATCATTTGGATGAGTACATGGTTTTCTATAGGAAAATAGGCTCCAAGAGCCATTTTGGCGGCCATCTTGGAAAATGGCCGACATGTACGTTTTAGGCCATTTATGGTACAATAAGGCTATTCAAAACTGCAAAAATAAATTCAGCAACCTATAAAACATATAAATAGACACCAAGATCATATCATTTGGATGAGTACATGGTTTTCTATAGGAAAATAGGCCCCAAAAGCTCATTTTGGCGGCCATCTTGGAAAATGGCCGCCATCTTAGATTTTCAAATGGCACGTCGGATAGATTTGCTTAGTAGACCCTTAGAAACCCTCATGCCAAATTTGGTGCTTGTATCACAATTTGCACGACCATTATCCGCCCTACTACAACAGGCTGTACCTGGTGTCGCCATTGTCCAGACTTATTTCTTAACGAGTGACGTCACACTTCGGTACTCTATACACATTACGTTTTTCCCATAACAGAGACAACAAGTACGACTGGAGAAGAGACTAGCGAACTCTCAACTGCGATGGCACCGTCGACAATGGCTGTTGACACCATGACAACGAAGGAAGAGACTTCAGAACCGATGGGTGAGTAGAGAAATGTGAGAAACTTCCAGTCAAGATAAACTATAAAAACAGCATTCTCGTTGACATTAGTTTACCCACAGTGGAAAATCAAACATCTTCGCTGACGCAAAAGGGTCGTTTTTGTCTTCCTGTCGGTCACAGTTTACTGTATTCCTCCATCAATATTCATTTAGACTGTTAACAAAAATTAATCGACGATATAGAAGGCTTAACTTTTCTCTGAAGACTTAAATGTACAAGAATGTACAAAATATTGCAAATTATCCAGCATCTTCAGTAGTGGTAGAGAGTGTTTGTTTCGTTGTAGTCTATGAAATTGCCGCCAATGCCAAAGAAGTAAGAATTTTGATAGTGTAATGAGCACCTATCCAAGGGGATTTTCGAAGTGAATGGTACAAAGCAAAGTTGTAACAACACAGCAACAATAAAATCTTATGTTTGTCATAAATCGTCATAAATCTTATGAAATATTTCCTTGTGCCCATCGTAAATTCATCCAATGTGTTTCATATCGTGATTTGTTTAGCCGGCATGTCTTCGCCGTCGACGGTGCACAGCACCACCCGCGCAGCCATGAGTACCCCTACCGTCCGACTAACAGTGATCCAAACTATACCATCTATCATATCTGCTGCTGCTGCACCATCGGAAGAAACTCGCACAACTGTTCCACCACCAACAAGAAGAGCGCCATCAACCTATAAGATGCACCAAATGCCGACAGAATTTACGACAGAAAGTGCGCCAAAACCAGCCGGTGAGTATTGCGACCCAATCTTGTCAGCCTAGTATTGGAGTATCTGGACATCTAGACCATGGGCATTTTGATCTTTGATAAATACGACTGGTCGCCTACATCCCAAGACAATTCCTACCAAAATATAACCATCCAAGATATAGACACTGGGGTAATTAATGATTACTTAGGTCAGTTTTTAGCTTATTACCTTGTACCGTCGAGCCGTATCCGACCCCTGATGACCCTTTTCACGTACACCTTCCACACATCCCGATCTTCTGGGAAGCTGGTAGCTTCTGGAAGTTGTATTCCTAGCACTTGCAGGATGCAGTCCAACCACCTAGCTCTTGGTCGTTCTCCAGGCACCATTCCCAGCATAACGCCCCGCTGTTGGATATATGACCGAACTATTTAAGCGCAGATGTTGCTATCTATTCTTCAAGCAGCTCACCAGGTCCAAGGTATCGGAAATCCACTGTTTTTTTTCTCTTCCCATGATATTTGCAGAAGACGGCGCCAACACCATAACCCTAACGCATCAATTCCTCTCCTGTCAGCATTCATGATAACCCATGTCTCAGAACTGTACATAAACACTGGGAAGACAAGGACTCTCATTAATTAACCTTAATCTGTTTGCTCACTCAAGACTCTGTCCTTCCAAACCTTCCCTAGTTTCCTAACTGCGCTCTATCCTAACAAAATGCGCCTTTTGACGTCTTATTACAGCGAATGTCACCAATGATTTGACATCATCCGTCCTGGAAAAGAGGACAGTATACCTCTCAGGGCATTACCTTCCGCGACAAAATAATACCCATGGTAATAGCCACCTACGACAATACCATTAAAGACAATCACCCATTTGCCCTACACTAACCCCACCGGACTATCACCGAGAACAGTTACTGCTAATCACTGCTAATACGTGGACAAATATCTTTCAGTGGACATAAGGAGTGGGGCTAGTGTGCTAGATCATTATAACTTTATTGTACGATGCTTCACCCACCCTGTAAAAGATGATTTATATGCAACGTTTTACATATTTTAATGGAGAAGGGTATAGTTATCCCCAAGATGTTTTTGATGATGATGATCATCATCATCACCATTACTATCTTTATCATCACCATCACAATCACTATCATCATGATATTCATGATCATCAACAATAATAACAACAACGACGACGACGACGACGACAACAACAACAACAACAACAACAACAAGGATATCAAATAATTAAAACTAATGTGTATCAGTGCCGGCACTCTTACGGGTATTCTCCGTTAAATGTTCATTTGCAGGAGATTATTTTGTTGTAACGTTCATCCTCTCTTTCTACAGAAACGGCAAGTACTGCTGCAGCTCGGACGCCAGTGCCTGGGGACGTATCGAAACCTGTAGGAAGTGGAAACACTGGTGGCGCACTACCAAGTACAACTCTGACTATGACCTCGAGGGCAAGGTCGGATCATTACGTCACAACTGCAGCAGTTGAAGTGAATGACACTATGATGAAGATCGGCATATCAGGAAAAAACAGTGAGTATGAATAACGTGATTTGACAATTGTTGTCGTGATTACGCGAAACGACGTTTGCGTGGACGACACGTTTTCTTGAGAGGCAAAACGTGAAATGAAAATAAGAAAAAGATCCAAAGAAATGAATACATAAATTAGAAAACATGGGGATTTGCAACTTTAAATCTTTTGTAGATCCAAAGCGTTTCTGTCACGTATAATTTAAAAATTAATAGTCCGTGTACTGAAAAAAGTGCGATTGATAACTAGAGAAATACAAATAGGTCTAATATAATATGTTCGACCAATCTGTGAAATGATGTAGGCATCTTGTACCCATGTTTTGTGTATAATATTGGACACTTAAACGCGCTAGGTCAGCATTTGGTCTAAGATTGACCTTAACGAGCCGGAAACTCATCGTAATCTTCGCAATTTGTACGATCTCGCCTACGGTGACGAGCTTTGACTGTACGATTTCGCACGATTTCACGGGCTCCCCACGGGAATCGTAACCTCTACGATTTTTGTTTAGTGTGAAATTTGACAATTTTTTAAAAATCGTAAGCCCGTAGCCCGTAGACTTATCGTAGATGATATTGTACGATCGACGCAGGGACATCGCACCGAGGCTTTGCGCTGATTGTACATTAATCGTACGATATCGGAAAAGCATCGGGTCACAGCTGACTGCGTACACGGTACGATAACTTTATTTTTAGGGCATCGCAGATGGCGACGGGCTATGACGTATGTACGAGCATCGTGCGATTTTTGTACAGGCCTTTTGAGTTCGGGCCGGTGCTGAGGCTGTACGAAGATCGTACAGCTATCGTATAGAGATCGCGCGATAGTCTCCTTGGCCTCTTCATAGATCGTTCGATTTCGTACAGAGATTGTACGATATCGTAAGGAAATCGCACGATATCCCGCAGGGGGTTCACAGAGAATGTGTATACCCATTGTGTCATTTTTAGTGTTCGAGTACCCACTACAATAGCCGATATCGTACAATGACTGCACGATCAGCGCAAAGCCTCGGTGCGATGTCCTGCGTCGATCGTACGATGCGATCTACGATAAGTTTACGGGCTACGGGCTTACGATTTTAAAAATTTGTCAAACCTTCAGCCTAAACAAAATCATAGAGGCTACTTTGCCCCTAGGGAGTCCACAAAATCGTACGAAAGTCGTACAGTCAAAGCTTGTCACCGTACGGATATCGCACGATATGGAAGATACGATGGGTTTACGGGCCCCGTAAGGTCATCATAGACCAAATGTGACCAAGGCTATTTGGGGAGGGGTAAAAAAAATCGTACGGAGGTCGCAACCTCATGTGGTCATCGTACGATCTCTGTACGATATCGCAAGATATCTGTGAAGACGCTGAGGAGACTGCAGGGCAACTGCACTGATATCGCACGATCTCTGTACGATAGCTGTACGATATCCGTACAGCCTCCGCACCTTCTCGAACTCAAGGGCCCGTACAAGAAATCGCACGAGGCTCGTACATAATGTGAACGCAAACCTCGTTGACCGTAGCCATCTGCGATGCCCCCATAATCGCACGATACATCGTAGCTAAAGTTATCGTACGGTATCCGCAGTTAAATGTGACTGAGGCCTTTCTTCTGAGTTTTATATCTGTGAGTGAAATATCAATATTTTCTTTACTATTTGTTATCAAAACATACTTGCATTTCAAGATTGTCTCACAAAGTAATCCTCTATTTCTTGCATTTGTGTTTCTTCTCCTTTTGCGCAGTTGATATAATCGTCATTTGCATCTTCGCACTTATAATAATACCTTTGATTATATCCGGCATCGTGTACTATGTGTGGAAGAAGAAAATGGAGCGAGAAGGACCCTTGGCTAAAGTGCGTTATGATGCTGTCAGACAGGAAGTGTGTTGAAATATGAAGGTCAAAGGTTAATAAGTGCAGTAAACTACGACGCTCCCTCAGCGATAAGATTATATAATAGCCACCCTTAAAGGTTGTAGTTCACCTTGACGATGCTTTATACAGATGTAATTAGTTACAGAGGTGTTGGGAATAAAGAAAAAAGTTTAGAAACATCAGCAAAATAGGGACAGTGGTACTTGGTTCGTATTCCTATCATTAAAACTAGCGAACGTTGTTATATCCTTTACAATCATTCATGTCCTCCCTTGGTAAAAGCAACTGACAAAGGTATCATTTCCTTTAAATGAAAACTTTTTGTCTCTTATTTGCACTGGCACCAATCATTTGGTAAATGAGTAAATATTGTCAACAGAAACAAGTGGAAAGATATCTTCTGAGATTACAAATAACAAAATCACTATATTAAGAGGTAGCCGGTTCTGTATAACTATGGCTCAAAGAGAAAACGTTCGTAGGTTAACAAAGCGAAAACACGGAAAAGTTACCAAGTAGTAAAGTTCTTAATGAGTATATGGATGAAATCGTGTGTACGGTTGAGAATAATTTGTATGTTTCGTGTGTCTTAAGACAATCCCATATTATTGTTATTTTCTGAATATCGAAATGCTTCAGGCATTATCCTATGACAAGTAAGTTTTTGCTGGTCTATGCAATCAACGGATATATCGGCGTGTTATATTTTGTTTAGTTTCACTGAAATAAAATAAAAACAGTAATCAGGCAATATTGTCATTTTTTTTTGGGGGGGGTAATTTTGAAGCTTGGGTCTGAAAGATTTGTAGATACAATCTACTTGCTTACAACTAAAAGTCATATTTAATAGAAGAGTCTAGAGATTTAATATTTCGTGTCTGCAAAACACTTTATTTATTAGGATACTACAAAATGGATGGAAAAGTCTGAACACAAGTAACCCCCTTTGTCAGGTAGTAACGCTCGTTGAATACCCTAATGAGTCCACTACAAGTATGAATTCATATTCTTATTATAATAACGTTACGAATAACTACTTTGTACTATCACGCAATGTAGGCAAGAAAGATTGGTCTGTACAGGGACGTATGAATTATACTTTTGACATTCAAAATGTTACATCCATAATCGTGAAATGGCTGTAAAGTGAATTATTTTGACGCATTTGTCATTTTATCCTACAGTAGTTAGACTAGAGGGTTTACTTTGTTAGATATTTAGTGTTCTGATGCCGAATATAATTGTCGGCAAATTGGTGATTATCGTCGAGATAAATTGTCACTCTGAACCAATAGTATACTTATGTGTAATTTTGTTCGGAACGAAAATGCTGCTCTCTTGTAGATTTTGGGGGAAAAATATTATTGCGTGTGTTCATTAATAGAATAAATAGGTTTTTAGCACTTTTTTATAGCCTAAAACGAATGGACATTTGAATTTTTCGAGATTAGTAGGTAGAGCATACAAAAAATAAAGTGTAAATATATATGTGACTTGCCACCACAATACCCTGATAAAGTCGCAAATATTATGAAACATAAACATGAAAAGAAAAAATATATCGTCGAGATAAATCGTCAGTCTAGAACAGTAGTGTATTTATGTATTTATGTTCGAAACTAAATGCTGCTCTCTGGTGGATTTTGGAAAAATATGATTTTTTTTTTTATATTGCGTGCGTCCATTATTGAAACAAATAGTTGATCGACACTTTTTCATAGCGTGAAACGGATGGGCATTTTACCGTTTTCGAGCTTATTGTAGGCATATAAAAAAACAAGACAAAGTGTGAATATAGTGCCAGTTATATTTCGTTTTCTTATCAAGATTATGGGAGTGCTTTAATATCTAATCAAATTTGGTTACTCCTTTCCTTTCAAGCATAATCCATAGGATGTACGATATGTGGACAGACTTATAGGTTTTTCTCTGATTGCTAGGATTGGTATCTTTTTACACGCATCAAGTTTTGTAGATTTTTTAAGGATACTTGTTATTATGCAGAATGTCCTGCATTTAATGTAATGCTCACTGTCATGAATGGAGAGAATGCAAATAATTCACAATACGCATCATGAGCAAAGATTACCGTGACAATAAACATAATTTCAAGCTGAGGTATTTTGCGTTTACCTTGGTCAAATGTTATGCTTTGGAAGGTGAAAAAATAATGTATCGCGTGAGAAAAATAATGCTGCCGATAGTGCTTGCATTTTACGATAACCAGTGTTCTGAAAATGCATTTGTGTAAGCAATAATAGGGACGGGATATATTTCTGATGGTTATGCTTTGTGTGTGAATTTGTTTGTGTGTCAAATCTAATATCGCATTGCACATAGCTGCAGACAGTATAGTGTCTTTTGTAATAAAATAATGGAATTTTTTTGTAAATATCCGGCTCGTAAATGTACCAGTTATTTTTCTAAAGATGGTGTAATTTATGCTAAATTAGTATGAGGATTTGTTTCACTAATCTCCAAGATAAAAGAATACATTTGTATCATTTTGGACACTTTACGTCGTGTGTATTTCTGTTTATGTTAGTTGTGTCTATTTACATAATTTATTTTAAGATTCTTTGATGCGTGTTTAGTGTGCTTAATGCTTAGTGTGTTTAGTGTGTGTGTGTGTGTGTGTGTGTGTGTGTGTGTCATATATGTATTTATGGTATTGATATTGATTTTGAATATATACGTTTTCATAATAACATACCACATACCCAACAACAAATCGTTTAAACAACATTTAGTGCTCGTGCTACACACAAACACTCTCCCATTATTTGCAGAGTAGCCGATTTCATCCCAAGTAATATTTGTCCTATCAAATCTGTATTGAGCCTTTTTATTCAGTTCTTTCATCCTATGTTATCAAACATCATTGCTAGTCGTATAAATTTTTTTTTCCTTTCTACCGGAACTACATTAACAATCCTTCATGTAAAACAATATTTTGGCCACAAGTACTAAGTATTTGGATCAAATCCACCTAAAATATTAGTCAATTTGACCACTTACTTCCTGGTCAGACTTATCCCCCCCACCAAAAAAAAAAATCTCCATATCGCATATACCCGATATTCACCGATAGCAGATAATATATATCAACATCCTGGACATTTTGTAGTCTTTACTAACTTCCGTTCCGACTCAGAATGGAGGAGGCGACATTGATTTAATGCAGTCAATCAATTTCAGTTGTATTACCCCCTTTTACTTTCTTTTTGTGCGGTTAAACTATCTCTGCCCCGCTTATGACAAGGGTTCCATGCAAACGCACATGAATAAGACTCTGACTTCATCTCAAATGTAAAAAAAAAAAGAAATAAGGTGGAATAACGAGATTGCAAAATCATGGAAACAACGGAGGTTTTTAAATACCGCATCTTTTAACACGCATGATATATCGGTTGAGAACAAATCGACAAATCACACCAGAGAGTCATAATTATCTGAGTGCGACCCCAATGGTCTTTCGTAGACAAATATATGCGATAAGGGAGAATTATACATTTGGTATGTTGACCAACCACCTCTTAAAAATAGTGTGAAATTTCCCAGAAGTGCACTTATGTGTAATTTCCTGCCAGAATAGACGCTGTTCACCTTGTGTTTATACGGAATAGTAAGACATGATATGTGACATGATTCCGTACAGACGTGTGCCAACTATCTGAAATTCACCACAGATATAAACTAACGCGTCAAAAGAAATAGGCAATATATTCCCCAAAGAATGGTGTCAATCTCCTGTAAGCATATAACATGATGGCGCACCCATTCCATTGCTTTCAATTACCAAGTTCGAAGATTCTAAAAAAAAAAAAAACCACCTTAGTCTGTTAGTAGTGATGCAGAGTATACCAACAGTTTCCAAGACAACAATATGCCTGTTTTATTTTCGCATAATGTCACTTACGCTTCTTTTTCATTATTTTATATATGTAGTTGACAGTTGGAAGGATTTTCTGCTTTATCCCATGTTTTAGGTTCGAAAAGGCTAAAGTAACGACAACGTAATGACTGCAATAATAAGCTGTGTTTACCCTCCACAAAGGTTGTTTGAATCAACATAGAAATCAAAGAGAGCAAAATACATCTTTGATATAGAATTAATATAGCATACAGAGGTAAAGGAGCAACTTATTTTATTTGACACGGAGCTATAATAGCGTAACTAAAATACCTCAGTCAAGATTTAACCCTTTTGTTTTTCGTTTCTCGAGATATTTGACTAATATTTACACATTAAAAAAATCAAAACGTGGTTCACAAATTAATAGGCTTACAGTTTTCACGAGAAAAGACATAACGCCCTCAGAGCATTGTATGAACCAAGATTATGGTAAAAAATGTGATAATATGCTTCAACACAAATAAATCGATAATATCCATTACTTGATAAAAACAAAACAAAACTATAACTATATAAAAAGCACAATTAATCCACCTACGATTTTGATCGATCGCAATGATAGCATCTGTATGAAGAGAGGTAGTAAAAAGCACGATAATACAAAAATACAATACAAAATATCTTTCCAGATGATGGGAAAACAGGGTGGTTCAAAGATTTTGTACTGGACATTTCATGTCATCTCATTTTATTTCCATTCCCAAATACATAACAAATTGACTTTTATTGATACATTCATTTTCTTCATGCTGGGTGTACCTAAGTCATGAATAAAACCCCTTCTGATGGATTTTCTGGCTACGCGTCAGTGTGCGATTGTTTATTTTTGTGTACAATGGCTGTCTCGTAGCAACACCACGAACTGCACAGTGGAGGAGTGACAAACAAGCAATAATTACTGCAAATCGTATGAATATATTAATGGGTAATATCCATAATGCCAAGGCACTATTCTGCAAGTAGTTCCATTCTTACAGTCTGCAATTGATGCATGATTGGCGATCGATCGAAATATATCACTCAGCGTTATCTCATCATCATCATCATCATCACCATTATCATCATCATCATCAGCCGTTTTCTGTCCACTGTTGGACGAAGGCCTCAGCATGTTTGAGCCATAATTTCTCTATCTCTAGATTTGAAGAGCCTATTTGCTGTTGTCTAATAGAATGCTATTTACCCCGTCTAAGTAGCATGAGATGATCATCAAATAAAAGTTGCCAATATACATTTTATATTCTGGCCAAATTTTAGCCGATAAGAAATTGCATCTGCTGAATTGTTAACCGCTTTTAAAACCGAACAGAAAGGAATTGCTTGCACTGTCGTTCATCAAATATTAGATACCAGTGCCATGGCACCAACAAAATACTTGATATCCAAGAACGTACCGCCGAGCATTTACCGTCGGGAAAGTCTCCCGTACGATAGTGTCTTGTTTCCAGGCTGGCCATGGTCCGAGTGGGTACACGTGATGAGTATAAAGAACATGTCGTGGCACACCGACTGGGAATGGCGGAACCACAGCGCGAACATCTACGGGTGTAGACTGAAGAAGCGACGGCTCGAAGAGAGATTCGCGCATTACTCCAGTGGCGTATACGAGTTCATGGTGACCGAAGGGTGTGACATGGGTACAGCTGTGGCGTTGTACATTGGAAGCACGTGTCCGCAAAATGAAAGACTGGTTGATAGGGTGGATAGGTACCTCAGAAATGGAGCGCACTTGAAGCACCTGATAGACGACGCTTTGAACAAGAAGTATGAGATCTGGGTGAGAGTGGCCCGAACCCACACGCAGCAGAAGGCACGCGACTTGGAGAAGCATGCCCTCGTTCACCTTGATTACGCGTGGAATGTGGTAGGAGTTGCCAGAACTGTGGCACATTAACAACACCTTTTTATTTTGAAGAAATCTGGAGGGAATTGGTAGCCTCACAATGTCGAGCACCCTCCTTAAGGAAACATTAGTCTAGTACCTCAACAAGACTGAGGAGGAGGAGGAGGAGGAGGAGGAGGAGGAGGAGAAGGGGCAATCATATGAAATCAAAGAAGAAAAAGGGGAATCTTCTAAATCAAAAAGGGTAGCATTTGTTCCTTCACGTTTTCGAGATTACCGTTGCAACGACGTGTACGAGTTCATGGTGAATATGACTACTGCCGTGGAACGTGGAAATGTAAATAGGAAACTCGGGTACCTCAGAAATGGAGCGAACGTGAGGCATCTGTTAGACGACTCATTGAACAAGAAGTATGAGATCTGTTGCCCGAGACCACTCGCAGCAAAAAGCACGCAACATGAAAAAGCAGGACCTCGTTGACCTTGATTACGCGTGGAATACGTTAGGAGTCGCCAGAACTGTGGCCTCTGAAGCCGACGCTTACGATTAAATTGTAAAAGCATCTAACTGGAATGGTAGAACACTTTCGAGCACTTTCTTTGTACCAAATGGTAGTCCAGTGTCACAACTGCAAAAGAACAATCATCATCAAACAAAAACACTTTACGAGGGGTAAAGGTGTTTTTTTTGTAAATATTTATTTTGATGTATCGGGTTCAGAAGGGTGTAAAACAATGAACGTCAGTGTCATTTAGTGCCATGTAGGCACAACCATTACCATAAGGCGCCAAATAAGTTGAAGAGCACAATGCCTTCATGTGCTAAAGAAGAAAAAATAAGAAGGATGGGGAGGAGAAGGAGGAGGAGGAGGAGAAGGAGGAGGAGGAGAAGGAGGAGGAGGAGAAGGAGGAGGAGGAGAAGGAGGAGAAGCTAGAGCGGTCGAATCCGCTGGGGGGGGGGGGCAGGATAGCCCCAACGAAAATATGGGGGAGGGGGGAACATATCGATTGCCCCCCCTCCCAATAATTTTGACAACTTAAAAAAATCATAATATGCAATGCAAATATAATTTATGTTTTAAAAATCATTGGAAAGCACAATAAAACCATGAAACATGGCACAAAAATACACAGATTGATTACGATGCGGTGTATTTTAGATTTACACGTATGTAATTAATTTAATTTTTGATGTCATGTTTTCAAACAACATTGGTAATTTTATTGTGCATGTACAGAGAACGTGACCTCACAACCACAGACGTTAATTTACATTTACCAGACTGGGGAAGATGCAGGATTAGGTTTTTCTTTTTTGGTTTTTGTTTGTTTGTTTGTTTGTTTTTGCTTCGATTTGCTTGCTGTGATAGGAATACTTCTGGGTGGAATGGTTAAAATAGGATTTCACATACAATGTTCTATCTTTAAATATTTTATTCTTAAAAAGAACACAGTTATCATGTTCATATGTTATTATAAATTTGTAAACAATGTTTCTTTTGAACCAAATTTATATGGCCATATCATATTATGTTATCTTGATGTTATTTCGAATTCTGTAACAGTTATTGCAGAGTTGCCATAATTTTAAATGAAACACAAATGTAACAATTATGTTCAACAATATCTGTACTTTTGTATTCTGTGATTCAAGATGCGTGCAGTGCAATTGATATAATTATTGTTCAATATACTACATTGAAATAAATCATGTATTTTTTTTCCTGAAACACTTACCGTGTTTCTGCCTGTTAATTCACACAATAGTCTAAGTTTAGTGTGAATAACCTGGAGTAAGACTGATTTCATTAGTCATATCATTCCATATGCAAAAAAAATAAAAAATAAAAATAAAAAATACCCGGGACTGGATGCCTGCGGATAACAGTGATTAAGTTCGCTTTTCTAGTCCAATCAGGACGAAAAATGTGTTTCAGAAACAAAGATAAAAGTCTTCTTATATATAAGTAACCTAAAAAAGAAAAGTGTGGCTAATTTGGTTTCAAAAGTTACAACATGGCCCCTGTTCCCTATGATTTCACTATGACCAAGTTATTCCCTAATAATATTCCAAATATAACACTGCAGTTACCTGTATGTTTGCTACAGAAAATATGTCAAGCCCTCACTTTATGTATAAAGAGTATAAAATGTTTTTACACAATTCAAATTTGTTGCCCCCCCCCCAAAAAAAATAAATAAATAAATACAAATTAATGACTTCTTGTCGTTGGAAAACTCTCTTCAACAACGAGATCAATGGTATAAAAGGAATGCATTATCTCTAGCCAATTAATCTGGGATTGCATGTTTATTCCCCGAAAAGAAATAGGGCACGGTCGTGCAATATAACGTAATCAATGCATGTCTTATGATACCCATTTAGCCAATAAAAACTTTATTAAAAATGCACTATTTACTGTAATGGAATGTTTTCATTCGGTCACCTTTAAATTACCTTCTATGTCACCCATTTTGCTGTTTACTTTGACTTAAGCAATGCTCGATTAACCTGGGTTATAATGGAAGTTCCTTCAATGTCCCAAAATAATATAATATAATATAAGTAAAGTGTAATGTACTTCACTTTTTATTTTCATTTTTGCAATAGATCATATCCTTACCCAACTAATTTAAAACATGTTAAGTTATTCATATCATATTAAAATATATTTTTCTTTTCAAATAGTAAAAATTTAAGTTTTGCTCAAACATCAACAACAGGGCATTATATCTACAATATGTTTATTCACTTTGTTCACTCAACGTACGTTTGCGCCTTACAGGCCGAAACATTTTTGAGCTCCGCTGTGGAATTGACTTCAATTTGTTAATTTATAATTTAATTCAAATTGATTTAATTTAATTTCATTTGATTTGTTTTACATTTCAAATACAATTATTGTGATCACAATGTGTATCCCCGTGCAATACTCGTAATTGTATTAGTTATTTTAGAGCAGTAAAATTAAATTTTTTCTCTCCCTCCCAATCACCTTTATTTTGTTATTCGGATTAATGAGATTTGAATTCACATCCACAATCTATAAACATCGCATACTGGGATATATGTATGCAAAGTAATCATTTAGGTTGTATTGTAATGTTGTTATTTGTGCTTCTGTATGGATGTGTGTATGCCTGGAGTGTATGTGATTATGTGCTTTTTTGTGGTTTCACTGTGTGTTATGTGTGTGTTTGTCTGAGTGTATGTATGGGTGTGTAACTGTGAGTGTGACTGTGTGTGACTATATGTTGGTGAGTGTGTATGTGTGTATGTGTGTGTGTGTGTGTGTGTGTGTGTGTGTGCGTGTGTGTGCGGACGTGTCTGTGCGTGTGTGTGCGTGTGTGGTGTTTGTGTACAAGCTTGTTTGGTGTGCGAGTGTCTATGTGTGTTTGTTTCTGTTTCTATGTTTGCATGTTTGTGTGTGTGTTTGTATATGGGGATGCCTGTTTGTGTTTGGGAGTGAGGATTTTGTCTGTGTGTATGCTTCCATTGCCTGTCCTTACCCTGTTCTTACATTATAGTTGCATATATGTCTCCCAGTTTTTATCTATTTATTACCACTTCACCCTTCATCTCTAAATGAATATACTTATATCGTTTTGAGGGAGAGAAATTATTTAAATTATTTTGCTTTTGCCATGTTATTTTGAAATGTATATATCTTCAAGTTTTACTTATATTGATTTTAAATTGCATAATTTTTAACTTTGTTTACTCATTGAAATTATGCAGTGCTACTCGAATACTTATGATTTTTATATATCATTTTTGTTTTTTATTTCGATGTACTAAGTTTTCTTACTTGCACAATATTGTATAATCATACGCAATTCAGCTCATGGCTGCCATCTCTGATTTTTAATAAAACCTTATTGAATGAATGACTGCATGAATGAAAATACAGATATTACGCGTTAATAGGCCTACATGGACTACATGAAAGACGATTTGCTCTCAGTCAGTTTCTGCATAGGTGCAAAAGTCATTTTTTATACTAGCAGATCATTATACTCGTCCGTGTGTCAAGCATGGTGGTATTAGTAACATTGAGATGTAATATGCTATGTAGTGTACATAATATAAATAGGCCTAAAGTGTTTTGAATTGCAAACGTGCGTTAAATGTAAATCTTCATTTTGATATGAATAAATGAATCGTGTAATTTGAATTTATTTGGTGTTATTGTGTTTAGTAGACTATAATCTCGAAAGGCAATAGGTCTTTTAGCTTGTGTGTGTGTGTGTGTGCGTGTGCGTGTGCGCGCGTTTATTAGTGTGTGTGATGTCTGTGTGCCGATAAACAATGTTTCTTTTTGAACAAAATTTATATGGCCATATCATATTATGTTATCTTGATGTTATTTCGAATTCTGTAACAGTTATTGCTGAGTTGCCATAATTTTAAATGAAACACAAATGTAACAATTATGTTCAACAACATCTGTACTTTTGTATTCTGTGATTCAAGATGCGTGCAGTGCAATTGATATAATTATTGTTCAATATACTACATTGAAATAAATCATGATTTTTTTCCTGAAACACTTACCGTGTTTCTGCCTGTTAATTCACACAATAGTCTAAGTTTAGTGTCAATAACCTGGAGTAAGACTGATTTCATTAGTCATATCATTCCATATGCAAAAAAAAAAAAAAAAATATACCCAGGACTGGATGCCTGCGGATAACAGTGATTAAGTTCGCTTTTCTAGTCCAATTAGGACGAAAAATGTGTTTCAGAAACAAAGATAAAAGTCTTCTTATATATAAGTAACATAAAAAAGAAAAGTGTGGCTAATTTGGTTTCAAAAGTTACAACATGGCCACTGTTCCCTATGATTTCACTATGACCAAGTTATTCCCTAATAATATTCCAAATATAACACTGCAGTTACCTGTATGTTTGCTACAGAAAATATGTCAAGCCCTCACTTTATGTATAAAGAGTATAAAATGTTTTTACACAATGCAAATTTGTTGCCCCCCCCCCCAAAAAAAAAAAATAAATAAATACAAATGAATGACTTCTTGTCGTTGGAAAACTCTCTTCAACCACGAGATCAATTGTATAAAAGGAATGCATTATCTCTAGCCAATTAATCTGGGATTGTATGTTTATTCCCCGAAAAGAAATAGGGCACGGTCGTGCACTATAACGCAATCAATGCATGTCTTATGATACCCATTTAGCCAATAAAAACTTTATTAAAAATGCACTTTTTACTGTAATGGAATAATGTTTTCATTCGGTCACCTTTAAATTACCTTCTATGTCACCCATTTTGCCGTTTACTTTGACTTAAGCAATGCTCGATTAACCTGGGTTATAATGGAAGTTCCTTCAGTGTCCCAAAATAATATGATTATCGTGTAATGTACTTCACTTTTTATTTTCATTTTTGCAATAGATCATATCCTTACCCAACTAATTTAAAACATGTTAAGTTATTCATATCATATCAAAATGTATTTTTCTTTTCAAATAGAATAGTAAAAATTTAAGTTTTGCTCAAACATCAACAACAGGGCAATATATCTACAATATGTTTATTCACTTTGTTCACTCAACGTACGGTGGCACCTTACAGGCCGAAACTTTTTTGAGCTCCGCTGTGGAATTGACTTCAATTTGTTTATAATTTAATTTAAATTGATTTAATTTAATTCAATTTGATTTGTTTTATACATTTCAAATACAATTATTGTGATCACAATGTGTATCCCCGTGCAATACTCGTAATTGTATTAGTTATTTTAGAGCAGTAAAATTGAATTTTGTTCTCTCCCTCCCAATCACCTTTATTTTGTTATTCGGATTAATGAGATTTGAATTCACATCCACAATCTATAAACATCGCATACTGGGATATATGTATGCAAAGTAATCAGTTAGGTTGTATTGTAATGTTGTTATTTGTGCTTCTGTATGGATATGTGTATGCCTGGAGTGTATGTGATTATGTGCTTTTTTGTGGTTTCACTTTGTGTTATGTGTGTGTTTGTCTGAGTGTATGTATGGATGTGTAACTGTGAGTGTGACTGTGTCTGACTATATGTTGGTGAGTGTGTATGTGTGTGTGTGTGTGTGTGTGTGTGTGTGTGTGTGTGTGTGTGTGTGTGCGTGTGTGCGGACGTGTCTGTGCGTGTGTGAGCGTGTGTGGTGTTTGTGTACAAGCTTGTTTGGTGTGCGAGTGTCTATGTGTGTTTGTTTCTGTTTCTATGTTTGCATGTTTGTGTGTGTGTGTTTGTATATGGGGATGCCTGTTTGTGTTTGGGAGTGAGGATTTTGTCTGTGTGTATGCTTCCATTGCCTGTTCTTACCATGTTCTTACATTATATTTGCATACGTGTCTCCCATTTTTTATCTAATTATTACCACTTCACCCTTCATCTCTAAATGAATATACTTATATCGTTTTGAGGGAGAGAAATTATTTAAATTATTTTGCTTTTGCCATGTTATTTTGAAATGTATATATCTTCAAGTTTTACTTATATTGATTCTAAATTGCATAATTTTTAACTTTGTTTACTCATTGAAATTATGCAGTGCTACTCGAATACTTATGATTTTTATATATGATTTTTATTTTTTATTTCGATGTACTAAGTTTTCTTACTTGCACAATATTGTATAATCACACGCAATTCAGCTCATGGCTGCCATGTCTGATTTTTAGTAAAACCTTATTGAATGAATGACTGAATGAATGAAAATACAAATATTACGCGTTAATACATGGACTACATGAAAGACGATTTGCTCTCAGTCAGTTTCTGCATAGGTGCAAACGTCATTTTTTATACTAGCCTATACTCGTCCGTGTGTCAAGCATGGTGGTATTAGTAACATTGAGATGTAATATGTTATGTAGTGTACATAATATTAATAGGCCTAAAGTGTTTTGAATTGCAAACGTGCGTTAAATGTAAATCTTCATTTTGATATAAATAAATGAATCGTGTAATTTGAATTTATTTGGTGTTATTGTGTTTAGTAGACTATAATCTCGAAAGGCAATAGGTCTTTTAGCTTGTGTGTGTGTATGTGTGTGTGATGTGTGTGTTGTGTGTGTGTGTGTGTGTGTGTGTGTGTGTGTGTGTGTGTGTGTGTGTGTGTGTGTGTGTGTGTGTGTGTGTGTGTGTGTGTGTGTGTGTGTATGTGCCTGTGTGTGCGCGTCGGGGTGTGGCTGTCCGTGTATTGTGTGGGAAAGCTTGACATCTCACCACGATCACAACCCCCGCCGCCACCCATCCTGGCATAGTATCGAGCATGCTGAGGCGCTAACATTTTTGACATAACTTTGCAACAAGGTTTATGCGATTATCATTAAATTAGCATGATAAAATCTCACCATTCCAAGGATCCCAGGGCTAGTAACTTTGCATTCTAGCCCGGTATCCCACTTCCAGAGGCAAATCCACAGACAAGTCAGGGATGTGTTTTACAAAAGCATGAATGATTCTGCCAAACTTCTTGGACCCAAGTTTAGAGACAATAGTAATGACACCACCGGAGACGTTATACGTCTGGCGCCATCTATAGTTGCAATTTATATAATTAATTTGAGCTGTCAACACTATTCAAATATGGTTTGTATGATTTTATTCTCTCAATGCAGTGTGTGGATGCAATTGAAACCTATATTCTATCAAACACAAAACTTTTACCTTCAGCGATACATTTCTCAAACTTGTATGAAATCTGTATTATAATATTAGTACACTTATTTTGAATGAAACACATAAGCGATACAAAATTAGCCGTGGATCAATACAGATTTTCCAGTAACATAAGTGAATATGGCTGCAAACATTAAAGCGATGCACATTATGAAATCCTTGCAGGGTCATAACTATGATTCTTAGGTGTGTTACTAATTGACTTGATTCATCGAAAGTTCAATCGACATTTTGGGGGTCTGAAAAATAGATTTATCATCATTAAAAACATATAAGCATAATCTTCGTGAAAGGCAAGTTGTCTTCAATAAAACCTTTGCACATCGTGGACAAAAGCATTCCTGTACTTGGCAAAGGTGTAGTCGGGATTTTGCTGGATGGGTTGCCATAAATTTTTTTTGGACCATCCCACAATAGAATAACAGTAATATTTTATTAAAATGTATGTGGTCAATGTCTTTTCATTGATGTCGTTTTGGAAAAGGGCCATCGAAAAAAGAATGTACATTGAAAAAAAAATTAAGACATTTGAAGTTTCATTTTACGGATTTTTTTTAGTATTTATTTACTTGTTATAATTATTATCATTATTATTATTATTATTATTATTATTATTATCATTATTATTATATTATTATTATTATTATCATTATCATTATTATTATCATTATTATTATTATTATTATTATTATTATTATTATTATTATTATTATTATTATTATTATTATTATTATTGTTATTATTATTATTAGGGGGGGGGGGTGACACACGCGCTAATTTAAAAAGAACATTTACAATTTCTGGGGAACACTTGTGTACCTATCTTAAGAATTATGATGACGCATTATGATGTGCGCCATCTCGAGTTTATTCCGTTACATTATACTGGTACGGAGTTATTAGAGCGTAAGAACAACTCCTTTCGTGAAAAATCTGAGGAAATTAGAGTCACATGTGGCAATATAAGGGTTACATTTATGGCAATATATAGAGACCCAAGCGAAAAATCCATTTATGGCAGTATACAAAGACCCAAGCAAAAAAAAAAATCCATGAAATTTGAAGATGGTATGCTTTCGTGAAAAAATTACCCTGTAGTTTTTACCGTATGTATTATGTAACAATTTTTATGAAATGTTACTGTCAATCAGTTAATCATCACAGTTGTTCATGACAATCGCAGGGCTGGTATCCCCCTAAAATGTTAATATAACATGCGGATTTTTTTTTTTTTTACTAAATTAATTCTACGCCTTCGTTAACCCCTCCCCCACCGAATCCATGCATTTCACATTATTTTTTAGCTGATCATAACAGCTGAAAGAAGTGGTGTACTATATGTTCTATTAATAATTGATCTTTCTCGAACTGTCAAAATTCCTACGATATACGCGTGCTTTCTTACTTTGTTTGGTCCGTTTGTATAATATGCGTAATAATACAACCCAGCAAAACTACTTCCTCTGTTCCCACAACGTCTCAGCTCAATATTAGGCTATAGATTTTACCAAGTTATTGGGGGGACTGTTCAAACGAAAAAAAAAGTGAAAAAAAAATGTTCGCCCGATATATACAGACAACAGTATAATGGAACAGAACGTTTTGACATGTCTGTGTCATACCGTGACGTAATTAAAGGGGGCACGTGAAATCCATGCTGCTACTTGAAGGGGCACCAACAATATAAACAAACAACATTCAAGCAACCGAATGAAAATAAAATTAAAAAATAAACAAAAGAAAAGGAAGAAAAATGCAAAATTGGAGCAACCCTGTATAAAAACGGGTGTTGGCCCATTTTTGGCAAGAAACCTGGACTTCTTTCGTTTCTTCAAACGTTCTTTTTCATGCCCGTGAGTATAATGAGTTATAAAGCTCGTGTTGATTGAATCATTTCGCTCTCTGCCCTGATTGACAGTGGCTATGGTTTACACCAACAAAACTTTCTGGCATTTTCAACTATTCATGATGGCATGCGATTCACTCTGCGTCTGTTCAATTACAACGGGTCGATATTTTTTCCACAAGATGTTATTCGAA
>JZLH01S0589676.1:19138-48617 GCA_001188425.1 Eucidaris tribuloides | reverse complement strand
AGTTGTCCTAGGGGGAATTGTGCCGGGAGTAGTTGTCCTCGGGGGAATTGTCCGGGGGTAGTTGTCCTAGGGGGGAATTGTCCTGGGGTAGTTGTCCTGGGGGTAGTTGTCCTACGGGGGAATTGTCCTAGGGGGAATTGTCCTGGGGGTAGTTGTCCTGGGGGGGTAGTTGTCCGTAGGGGGGAATTGTCCTAGGGGGGAATTGTCCTCCGGGGGAATTGTCCGGGTAGGTAGTTGTCCGGGGGGGGGGGGAATTGTCCAGGGGGTAACTGTCCGGACACGTTTACCACAGTTAAAAAATCTGAGCCGCATGATTCCCCACGCTACCAGTGTCTTTGATGAGGTCAAAAAATGAAGCCCTGAATAAATTGTACTTCAAAATGATTATTTAGTGCTTTAAAAAAGTGAAAATCGTAAGTCCTCCCATAGACTTACTGTGTGCACACCTAGGTTAATAAAACTCGCCCCGAGTTTTATTGTTTATTCATGTATAACTTGCCATTGGCAGTGTAACTTTCCAAACTTTTGTATACTAGGGTGTTTATTTGTCCATTTGAACACTACTATGTAGCTCAGATATCACAGCTTGACAATTTTTGAGATTGAAGCTCCACAATGTTAGCCTATCACTTTAAAAATTGTTTTCATCTGCGATTTTTGCTACACTTTGCCATATTTTGCAATTTGGGACATTATCGTCATATCAGCTGGATTTCTGTTATTTGGGATCATTTTGGATCATTTGGATGGACTCCATTATTATTTGGAATATTTACCGTTCAGCTGTGCAACATTGGAATACATATTGAGATTATAATTTGGGAATATCAGTTTGGATCATTTGTCATAGTTACCGACCACCACCATTGAATATTAGGAGGATCGTCGTGCATGTGCATGATTCACCTATTCGGAGGTGTTTGTAATAAGTCTGTCATCCTGTATTGTAAGTAAAATCACATAGTTTATTTTTATACTATAATTTTTGTAACTTTGAAAGGTTGTTTGCATCTGTATTGCAATTAATTATTTGTTGAAAAAGGGGACATACCCCATATAATAAATAATACATAAATCAAATGTTGGTGTCATTTTGTTTCATCTTTTCGGTTGTGAATTGATCGTAACAATATAAAAAAAAATCCGCCAAAACTCTGACGTACAGATAGGGACTGGGGTCACTGTTAACCTCCCAAATAAAGTTTCAACATGGTATAGTTTTTGACGGCTTCGTGAAAATAATGCACTTATTTTAACTCTTAACATGCCAAAGTCGCCAATGTGCAGCAGACAATACATGTAATGACCGTAGAGCTCTAATTTCCGTGGCACGGTAAGAGTTAATTTTTACCGGATGTATTATATAACAATTTCCCCATTATTATGAAATGTGACTATCCATTATTTGAACATAACAGTTTATGAAGGGCAGGGCTTGTATTCCGCCTAGAATTATAACATGAAAAAGGGGAACTGTTTTCTATTGAAATAATTCCAAAGCCTTCGTGAAATAAGGGAGATGCTGTGTAATTAAAGTGATAGGTTAACATTGTGGAGCTTCAATTAAAAAAAAAATGTCTAACTTTGATATTTGAGCTACATAGTAGTGTTTAAAAGGACAAATAAACAGCCCAGAATACACAGGTTTGGAATGTTATGCTGCCAATGGCAAGGTATGCATGAATAAACAATTTCTACTCCGGTAAATGATAAAATAGCCTAGATCTGCACACAGTAAGTCTATGGGAGGAAATAGACAGGTTAATCCGGTCAAATTGAATGCTTGTAGATTTTCACTTTTTTAAAGCACTAAATCATCATTTTGAAATATAATTTTTTCAGGGCTTCATTTTTAGACCTTATCAAAGACACTTTGAGCGTGGAGAATTATGTAGCTCACTTTTTTTTTAATTGTGGTAAATGTTACCATGCATCGGCTTTAATGCATTAAATGCAATTTTTGATTACCGTAATCCCTCCCGCCCATCAATGTACTTCACTTTATTTCCATGGCTGATCATTAACAGCTGAGAGAAGTGGAGTGCACTATGTTATAATAATAATTAATCTACTGAAAATGTTCAAATGCATTCGATATAAGTGTGCTTTCATACTTTTTTCCATGTGTCTAAATGGGAAATAAAACCACACAGCAACACTTCATGTCTCTTACTATCACGTCTGAGGTCAATATTAAACTATAAATTCTACCAGGTTATTGGGGGACGGTAAATATCAATCAAATATTTTCACCTTTATAATGGACTAAACTAAATAGGAACGTAACGTTTTTCAATTTCTTTTTGTCGCACCGTGATATGACGTAAGTTAAGAAGGTCACGTACGATGTATGGGGTTATTTAAAGGGGCACTAAAATGCAAGGAACCCCCCCCCCCAAAAAAAAAAAAATAAATAAATAAATACAAATAAAAAAAATAATAAATAAATAAATAAGTAAATAAATACAAATAAAAAAATAGAAAAAAATAATAATAAAATAAGACAAAGGAAACGAATGAAACAAAAATGAAACATTAGTGACCTAGCTTGTAATTTAACAAATATAGGTGCACTTTTTGAAAAGCTTTTTTAACTTCATCGATCGTTCTTGTTTCTTCAAAGGCTCTTTTTCATCCATATGAGCAATAAAGTTTACGTTATGTAATACACTTTAGTTTCTCTCTCTCTCTCTCTCTCTCTGTATTTTAAGATCGCAGCTGCTGATGCAAAATTTTTAACAAACATGTCAGAATAAAATCCGATAGGACTCGAACCCGTCACCTACAGTCGTCTGGGTTGCAACAATATCACCAGGCTATTCCTGTTAACCGATTTGCACGAGAAGTAATTGTAGTATTGAACGGAATTACTATTGAATTAAAATCACATTATTTTCTTCATAAAACAATTTCACAAAAACGAACAAATGCAAGCAGAAATATGCAATGTTTACATTCTATATACATTGTATACACATTTAATTGAAATAAGCAATGAAGAAGGCTTAATCCCAGGAAGTTAGTGCCTGTGGTGAATACGCCCAAAACAATTGACACTAATTACCCATAAGATTGGACAATTCTAGACAGAAAAAAAACATAATTAAAAAAAGGCATCACAAGTACAAAACACGTGTACGGATTGTGGTAGGAGAAAAAATGTATTTTTTTCCACACTGTCGAGGTTGTTTCCGTTGCATCATGGGAGTCAATAGTTCACCCTTTTATGGTTTTTAGTCCAAAGAGGGCGTTTTTCATTCTGTCATGACAAGGGGCCTTTAAAAACTAGCCTAAGTGCATCTTTGGATCATTCTTACACCAGTGGGGAATTTCACATGCCATTTTAGTACACCAGATAACGTCATTCCAAGTAATGATAGTGAGGAATTTCACGTGCCGTTTTAGTGAAACCGATACCGTTATTCTAAGTAATACATTGTATTCAAATTTCGGCAGGAAATAACAAATTTTAAAAAGTTGCATGCCATGACAGAAGTGTGTGACGAAGTAATGATTGCCACATAAATCTTCTGCATTGCGGCGCCTTTTTTTTTTTTTGGGGGGGGGGGGACTCAACTTCTGCAAATGTGGAGGACTCCATTTTTATTAATGGTTAGCAGTGATGTTATGTTAATGTATATATGAAGTAGCTTCGAGTTCAAAAATTCTTTTAAAACATGTCTGTTTTCCATATTTTTCATAGCATGAATGTACCATACATGAGGAACTTCCTTAATGATATTTTGTTTCTTTTTGAAGGGGAGGGGGGGGGGGTCTGTTCTTATATATGTTTAAGAGCGGGAGAGAGGGTTTGTGTTTATGATATTCTGTTGAAAAATGTTTGTTTAAGTCAGTGTGTGTGTGTGTGTGTGTGTGTGTGTGTGTGTGTGTGTGTGTGTGTGTGTGTGTGTGTGTGTGTGTGCGTGTGCGTGTCATGCGGTAAACATCCGCGGCTGACGAATGAAAATTACCCCCACCCTCCCTGCTCCTCGGAACAAACTTATGCCACTCATCGCTGTGATCCATCGACTGTAACTATTAAACTTAATCAAATGGGTCATGGATGTTAATTTTTCTTAAATGATGAAAAGGTAAGCCGATAGAAAGACATGTTCTCTTATTCATTATTAAACAATAAGCAAGAAGAAATGACTATTTGATGAGAAATAAGAACAAGAAAAAAAATACGTGCAAAGATAATCGGGAGTTCTTCACACTCTCCTTGGAATATTTCGTAATAAGGACTTCGAATTGTCATCAATCATAAATGATTCCTCAGGAAAATGTGTTCAAACTTCACCAATTTTCTTTTCTCTTATTTTCCATCGAATTCATATTGATGCCTAGGTTTCGTGCACCTTTAATACTACATGTTCTGCCGTGTATCCCCCGCAGCTTCTTGATACGTACGTCTTTAGACTAGAGTGGGGAATTCCACCTGCCAATTTTAGTTCACTACCGACCCGTAGGCCAAGTAATGTATTTGGCAGGATGTATCACGGCTGCTAGGAATTAACATATTGCCACTCCCTTTCTCTTAGACCTAAGTTCCGGGGGCCTCCATCTATTATCATGGCTAGCAGTTATATTATATAAACGTATATTTTTTGTCACTGATGTATGAAGAAGCCTCTATTTCAAAAAGTCCTTTTAACAATTGCCTGTTTTCCATGTTTTTTTCATTACATGAATGTACCACACATGAGGAAATCCCTTTATATTCCACCCTAGACCAAAGGCTCCAGTCTCTTACTACTGCCGTGGCTCCGGTGAGACACTGACCTCCGTGTGGGGAAGGTATCGAAATATAAGTTTTGATAAAGTTTTCCCCCACACAGACAGTTGTACCTCTGTCTAATTCCACCCCTGCCCTGGTATCATACTTCTTCGTAAATTTATTGTTTAATTAACGTCACGTGAATGGTTGTTTAAGTAAGCTTGACCTCGTCGGGTGTGGGATGGGTTGGTGTTGTGTTGTGTGTGTGTGTGTGTGTGTGTGTGTGTGTGTGTGTGTGTGTGTGTGTGTGTGTGTGTGTGTGTGTGTGTGTGTGTGTGTGTGTGTGTGTGTGTGTGTGTGTGTGTGTGTGTGTGTGTGTTGTGTGTGTGTGTGTGTGTGTGTGTGTGTGTGTGTGTGTGTGTGTGTGTGTGTGTGTGTGTGTGCGTGTGTGTCTGTGTGTGTGTGTGTGTGTGTGTATGTGTGTGTGTGTGTGTGAGAGGGAGAGAGAGAGTCATGCAGGAAACCTCTGCCCTTGACGATGAAAATCCCCCGCCCTGCTCATCGGAACAAAGGTCATTGATGGCTGTCATCCATTGACTGGTTAAGTTTATTAAGTTTATATATATGTATATATATTCGTTAAAGATAGGGTTTAGAAAAACGAAGGAATCATGAATCTTGTATTCCAGTTAAATCGGTGACCCAATTCTTCCAGAAAAGCAAGAAAATTCATGTTCTCTGTTTTATTATGCAAAAAATAAACAAGGAGAAACAATTGCATTTTTTGTATGAAAAAGGGAGAAACTTTGCATTCAAATTTAAAACGAATTCTTCCTATTTTCATCGCAAAATTCCATAATAAGGGCTTCGAAAGTCATTAATCTTAAAATGGTACCTCAGCCAAAATTGCTTTATCTGGTACCATTTTTTTTGCTTATTCTTCTGCAGCCCCCAACGAATTCATATAGATATCTTGTCGTTTTATGCACCTTTAACGCATGTCATTCTTACTTGTAATTCTGCAGCTTTCAGAAAACTGTATGTTTGGACCATACAGTGTGTATCGAAAAAAAAAAGTAGACACTTAGAAAAAAAAATATTAAAAAGAAATCATGGTCTTATCATCTTGAGATTATTTTTGATATGAATATTTTACCTAACCTAGCTGATGACACTGATGGTATTCAAAGTTATTTCACACATGAGTGAGCACAACCTAATATTGTGCAACAGGCCAAAAATGCACTTGCGCACAGAATTGTGTTCTTGCAAGCCGATGTTGCAGAAGCTCTCAACTGACGTGCACAAGTATTTAATAATCAGCATGATCAGAGAAGAGCTAATATCAATTCTGTGACAACAAAGATAAAAGGTTTGGCAATGATTCACATACAACCAACTCCACCCCCAAAAATGAAGAAAATTACATATTTGTTTTCTTTTCCGGGGGTGTATCTGAATTATTGCTTCATTTTTGTGTTTTTTGTGAGTTATCTAACAGTGGATAAAAAAAAACACAATTCTAAGCCAAAATACATTTTGGGCATGGGCCGATCGCACAAAAGTGGGTTGTGTTCACTTTCTTTGCCAACAGTGTCATCTGACAGATTAAGTCCAAGGTAAAATATTCAATCAAAAAATAATATCTAAATCATGAAATCAATAATAAATAGTTTGGTTTGTTTATTTATTTATTTTTTTTTGTGAGGTGGCGTTGTTACTTGTTCATGATATAAGAGCGGGAAAGGGATTTAATTTGTGTTTCTCACATTATGTTGAAAAAATGTTTGTTGAAATTCAGGTTCATATTCAAATTTAGATTCATCTAGTTTACGTTTATGTGTGTGTATTTGAACGTCTATATGTGTGTATGTGAGCATGTGTGTCATGCGGTAAATGTCCGCCGATGACGAACGAAAATTTCTCCCCCCCCCCGTCCTCCCTACTCCTCGGAACGCACTTATGTCACTTATCGCTGCGATCCATCGATAGTAACTATCATTAGACTTAATCAAATGGATCATGTATGTTCATTTTTCTCACATATCAGTTGAGAAAGTAAGCTGATTCTTTCAGAAAAGTATGGAAAGACATATTTTCTTACTTATTATCGAACAATAAACACGAAGAAAATATGGATATTTGATAAAAAAAATTAGAACAGGACAAAATTTTTATACCAGGTTAGGTGGGAGTTTTTCATCCTCTCCTCGGAATATATTTAAAATAAGGACTTAGAACAGTCATCAACCTTAAATGTTTCCTAGCCAAATATGTTCAAATTTGCCCAATTGTTTGCTTATTTATCTGCAGCACCCATCGAATTTATATAGATAACTGCATTTTATGCACCTTTAATGCTAGTCATCCTGACCTATAACTTTGCGGCTTTTAAAGAGCTGAATGTTTGGACTATAGAGTGGGGAATTCCACTTTCGAGGTTTAGTTCACTAGCTACAGGTACGCTGTGCGGTATATCACATTTTGGCAGGATGTAACAAATATTGGTAAAAATTAACATTGCCGCGCCCTTTCTCCCGTTTGTTTTTTCCCCGAAACCAAAGTTCTGCAAATTATGAAGAACTGTATTAATGGTATGGTTAGCAGTGCTGTTATGTTTATTGTTTATGCATATCTCTTTGTCAATGATAAATGAAGTAGCTTGTATTTCAAAAATCATTTTACACTTATCTCTTTCCATGTATTTCATTACATGAATGTACCATGCATGAGAACATCACTTCTTATTCCCCCTGCCCTCGTGTCATCTTTCTTGCTATAAATTTGTTGTTTTATTTAAGCTACGTGACTTGTTGTTTAAGTATGCTTGAACTTGCCGTGTGTTGGGGGTGTTATTTAGTGTGTTTGCCTGTGTTTCTGTGTTTCTGGGTTTCTGTGTGTTCGTGTGTTTGTGTGTGCTCTTTATACCCGCATGTAAGTGATGCGTAATATTCTTGCAAGATTTGTTTTATTGTATGATATTTGTTATCACTGTACGAATCTTATTTTGCTACGTAGAGTTACGTGGAATTCAACTTCAAACTTTGAACCTTGATCGTCAACAGTGATCAAAGTAAATGGTTTATTTTTCTTTAGTTTTATTTGGAGGTACGGAGTGGAGGATTTATTACCTCGTACATGTTATAAAAGTATGGAGTGGGGAATTCTACGTGCCAATTTTAGTTCATCCGCTACCCGTTTGCCAGGTAATGGTGTGTTTACTTTCCGGTCCAAGACGTGCCCTTCTTTTTTTCGGAGTCACTAGTTCTGCAAGTGTGGGGGACTACTTATGGCAAAGGTTAGAAGTTCACTGTCGTCGATCCTGGGATGGCAAGAGGGGCAGATGTCACCCTAATGAATATATGGGGGGGGGGGGGCAAACATATCGATTCCCCCCCCCAATAATTAGGACAACTTGAAAAAAAAAATGACAATAATTTGTGACCTGTCACCACGATAGCCTGATAAAGTCGCACATCTTATGAACATAAACATAGACAGAAAAATACTTTGGGTGAAAATATAAATATTCAAACTTCTGAAACATGTGAACAAAGTACACCTTTTGATTTTTAAGGACAATTTAATCTTATAATTTATATCATAATTACGATATTGGCACCTTTCTTACCTTTGGATCGTGCGACTTTATCAGGGTACTGTGGTGACGGGTCACTTATGCAATGCAAGGATATGTTTAAAAAACACTGGAAAGAACTATAAAAAAATATTAAACTCAGCAAAAATACTATTAAACCAAATATTCTGCGGTGCAATTTGGCGCGCATTCCGCGCCGAAAACTGTAATTCACTTTTGCCCCCGCCCCCCCATTCAAAACATGGATCGTCGTACCCACAGAAGTGAGATTGATAGAAGTACTAGTGGGGAATTCCATAAACTTTTTTCAGTATCTGTCTTTTTTTCTCCATGGTGCAACTGACTGTGAGGCACCGGTTGCAGAGTACTCAAATTATATCTACTTAAAAAAAAATCCATACCCATAATTAGTCACACTTCAAATACCATTTTTAAGTAAGGATTAAGTAAAGTTTAAACCGCTGTAACTCTTAAATGCTTCTTTACCCAATATGCACTCAATCTTGCACCATTTTCTTTCTCGTATGCTTTCACATTTTTCAAATTCACATAATACATCCAGGTTTCGTTCACCTTTAACTCGGAAGTTCTACTCCGTAACCCCGCAGATTCTTCTTTATGTACGTGCATCTATGAACTATAATAGACATGACAGAGTGGGAATTTCCACGTGCCAATTTTAGTTCATCCTCTACCCGATTGTCAGGTCATGGTGTATTTACTTTCGGTTCCTGGACGTGCCCTTCTTCCGGAGACTCTAGTTGTGCAAGGTGTTTGTCTACATATACGGCAATGCATGATTAGTAATGGGATTCGTTGGATTAATAGTGGGGAATTCCATATGTTTTTGTTTGCTACAACCCACTTTCAGAAACTGGTTGCAAATCGCTCTCCAAACAATATTTAAATTAAAAACTATCCATACACTTAAAGAGTCACGATTCAATACCATTTAACATAGGTAGGGGTTTCTTACCTTTAACCCCGCTGCCTGTACATGCTTAGTTTTTTTTTTTTTTTTGGGGGGGGGGGGAGGGCAGGTAATGATTGATTAACATAAATAATTAAATTGACGTGTTAAAACGAACAATTGTTCAACCTTGGATATTAACTAACAGATTCCTTCCTCTACTTTCGAAGACGCTACTTAATTCTGTAAATGCGCAGGACACTATGACGAATTGTGAACGACTAACGAGCTTTGCGTACGCCACGCGTACACTCTACGATTTTTAAGCGATCACATGGTGTCTGTGTGCATTTACGAAAATATACCTTCTTGAACTCAGTGTCATTTTGTCCCATCATTTGAGTTTGGGTATCTAATTTCCCCCAGTATGCCGAGTCCAAGAGAGCCAAAATTTATATTTGTAGAGTATAAAAAAAGGGAGAACCAAAATTACTCATATGATATAATTCCAGGGCAAATTGACATGAAAGGCAACCTTTACCTCAATTTAATATTCGTGTGAGAAAAGTAGTAATAACCTGAAATCTGGCCAACGGTTAAGGTAATGATAAGCTCATATTTTTGCAAACGTGTTGTACATTGGTGATTTTACTGTCCCAAAAGAATAAACTTATTATAATTCATAGTAACTAATAGAGATTTTTTAATTGAAAGATCTTCTTTTCTCTATAATCAATTATGAAAATCTAGAAATTGAGTAATGTAGAATTTTTACCTATTTCTATTCGTAAACAGTGTTGTAAAATTGTTATGAGGAATGGACAACATATTTTGATCAGGAGGTGTTGCATGAAACTTTTTTTTCCGGAGAATAAAATCTGGTATTTTGAACAGAAGAATTTTTCCCCTACGGTGTGAATGAATATGTACCGAATTCGATAACAACAATTAACATCTATTACCAGAGACATTGTCATAGTTTACACATTTTAAGCAACAAACCCCATGGGGCAAGGTGTGCAATTTTCTTGCGCAAACACACAGACACGCACACAGACAAACACACACACACATGTGTACACACACACGCACACACACACACACACACACACACATACAGACACACCGAGATACATGAAGCACAATCTAGCATAAGCATGATAAGCCCATATGGATGAAAATTAGAAGTGAATTTATTTTTAATTCGCTACCAACACGCAACACGTTCGCAGAGAAAAGGCCTCACTTACGGTCGATCAATGCAAAGGTATTGGCGACTTACCGCTTCCGTCCTGTTGACGAATAAAGCGTTCGCATTGCAACTTCAGAGCGTACGCCCTGCTCATGGCTTGTACGTTTGGTATACGTCGAAAAATTTTATGCATACCTAAAATATTTCAGGGTACGGAATGAACAACAACGTATGATTTGCGTATTAAAACGACTCAAAGACGACGTCAAAACGATTCCCGAACGAACGGTAGCGTATGCCAACGAATGTCAAAATGTCCCATACGCAATGAATACGCAATGCCAATTCGTCATAGCGTAACGACGCCTTTAGCAGTGATGTATTCGTCATGTGTATTTTATTTGTAAAAGATGTTTGAAACAGCTTTTATAAAAAAAAAATAAGTTGCCTGTTTTTTCATGTTTGTTTATGAATATATCAAAATATTAACGAGGATCAATCTTAAGATTTCCCCACTTGTCCTCGTAACATCTTTATTGCACATTATTGTTGTCTTATTTGTTGAAGTACATGTGTACTGGACGTCGATGGGTGTGTGTGTGTGTGTGTGTGTGTGTGTGTGTGCGCGCGCGCGCGTGCGTATATCTAGTACGTGTGTTAGTCAAGCAGGACATCTCCGTCCCTGACGACAAAAATCCCCCCGCCCCCTCCTCCCTGTTTTTCCAAACGAAATTACGTACACCGCCTATAATTCATTGGTATCTCTTCTGATTGAAAACAAAATAAGAACAAATAATTTGGAGTATGTTTTCTTTTCACATATTGGTTCACATGTAAAATCGCGAATTTTTGAACAGGTTTACCTCATTTTGGGGGTCGATGAAATCTTGGAGGACATTACTACCTGTATCTTAGTAACTACTGTTCATTGTTCATCAAACTTGCAGGAATTATGCATTCTGTCAGCGGCTATAGCCATATGAAATTGTATATTAACAACATTTTTTCATTCTTGTGTTAATGACGTCTTCTTATTTGCGTATTCTGAAATATGCGGTTTTAACCGGCAAAATTGATTCAAAAATGGAAATTTTGGCTACACTTGGTTAAAGTTTTAATATGAATAAAAACTTATGACCCCTGGTCTTCTAAACCATATCATATGGTTAGTCTGGACAATACTGAGTTGAATTAATTGAAGAATTTGTACAAACTTATTAAAATAACATGTGTTTACATGCGAGTGCAGGCATATAAATAGGCAACTTCTTGAAAAAATTTGCCGTTTTCTGGGGGTAAGTGAAATCTGTGGACACTATATTCGCTGAATATCCGTAAAGACAAGCTCATTAATGATCTAACGTTTAGAACACATTGTTCATGCAATGCTTGATCAACATGTAGCATTTAACGAATATTAAATTTATTGTATGTCAGTGACATCATCTCATTTGCATATTCAAAAATATGCCTGTTTTTGCTGCTAATTACATTTTGCAGGATAGTAACATTGCCTATCACCTATTTAATATGTTCACTGAGTTTTAATTGAAGCTGTTGATGAACAAGAAATATTAAATCATTCCAGTCTGAACAATATTGACTTGATTATACTATTGATTAGATCAAATCATTTGCATAAGATGTCTGGAGGTCATTGCGCATACAGAAATGTATGGCGTTTTTTCATATGGCATTTAATGAGATTTTGCATGTTTTACCATTTTCGTCCAGGCACTACATTCAAATGTTATTGATTTTTTTAAATCTTTTAAGTTCAATCCAAAAAGTAGAGTTTTAAAAAGGGGGGAAGGGGAGGTGGAGGGAGAGGGGAGGGGGAGGGGGAGGAGAGGGGTGTCATTTGCATAAAATCATTAAATTCCTGAAATCTTTCAGAAGGGTTGGGTGGGGTGGGGTTAGGAACCATTCCAGTCCCTGAAGACTATTAAGTTTGGGAGTGAGGGTCACGAGTTCACGAAATCCTGGGAAAGAGGCGGTGGTGTAGGGTAATATGACTTATCATAGAAATTTGAGAGGCTAACAAACTACTCAAATGTGTTTAGCAGTTGGAAGGGGGGGGGATCATAATCCAACTCTATATGTTAGTGGATCTACGCACACATTCTACAGAGAATAACAATGTAGGCCTATATATTATTTCAATAGTCAGTCATGAAAAAAATATAATGTATGTAAAGTGAAGCACATGTTGCTGTATCCCGAGCGACATCCCAAAAATGCAGTGAGGGAGGGGGTTACTTGGACCGATGCACTGTCTACAAACTAATTTTGTGAGAATAAGAGTGGTACCTGAAGACTCATAAATTGGGTAGTGAGGGTCAGGAGCTATTCAAATCAAGAAATCCTGGGAAGTAGAGTTATATGACTAGTTTTAATGCTGACGTTCCATTGAGGTACATGCACGGGGTTTTAAAAGCTTTTTCAGGTGCTGAAAACCTGATCAGGCGGGAGGAAGAGAAGCACAAAACTCATTAGTACAATCAGGCGAATTAAGAGAACGATTCATCCATGTTCATGAAAAAAGAATGGTTGGCGGTTGGCGTGTGTGGGTGTGGGGGGGGGGCAGGAAGAAATCCTCATCCATCATAGTCAAATAACTTTCGCCTTTTCGCCAGTCCTGCGAATAATTTGCTAATCTACAATATTTGTTTGTAGTATTTAGTATCTGTTTTCTTTTAAGCGAAGTTACATATTACCGCTCTCAGCCGGCAACATGAAAACAAGTTTTTCATTCGATACCCCTATGCCAGTAGCCAATCAGAAGAGAGTGTTACAAGGGAGTGTTACTCCCCACGCACGTTACGTATGCGGGTTTAAAATTCATGGCGCTTGTACGCGTACGCGACGCTTGGCTACGTTACAATGTACATGATCATTGATCGCGAGGAATTTAGCGGCTCCGAAAATTCCTACGAAATGGCGTCCGATTCGAATCGGTAAGTGTGTTTACTTTTTCATTTGTTTCGCCATATTTTATTATCTATTGTGCAATTAAATTGACATACTATAACAGCATTCCCAAGAGTAAAGGTCACCTTTTCAAGCCTACCTGGGATGGCTTAGTCCCGCGTACTGTGATTTTACGTATGCTACAGATACCCGAAATTTGTCACTATCCTTTGCGGATTATCATGGGGTGTCTATTATAATGTCAGAATCAAATGACAACTTAAAACATGAAATCTCCAAAGAATCCATTTACTGCGGTGATTAGACAAAATCAATTACACAAAAAATGACAGCTAGGTGACATCGCGCGAGAAGTCATCGCAGGTTGAGACGACTATGCGCGTTACGCAGTGTTTATTTTCCTTGAATTCCCCGCAATTTTCACACTTACTGTGTATCGTGGTCCTAAGCAAAGCCTATACGGACCACATACGCCCTCTACTGGAAAAAACGAACAAATTTGCCCTGGGTGGATTGAATGATTCTGTCCAGCCAAACCTGGACAAAGTTGTTGTTCAAGACAATGGGCAGAAATTTTGAAAAATTAAAATTGAAAATGTTGAAGCAATGAGTCCTTCATTTTCAATTTATATGTCGAGGTCATTGGTAAACTAGCCATTTGTAGCAATATTTCAGTATAATTTGTTAAGAAAGGTGAATTACAGTGTATATCTTGAGCTACGATGCATGAAACAACCACTCATTACTTTGTGCACAAAAGTACATGGTATAAGTCGTCCCCAGTGTGCAATTTTGGGACCACAACTGAAAATTTGAGTTACAGTTAACAACAGCGGGCGAACCCTAGTGATAATTTTTTTCTTGGGTAACCCGCTTGGGGTATAGTGCGTCATAAACGTACCATTGCGCACCCGCTGCAGGGTGAATATCAACAGTCTGTCATTGTTAGTACGAGTTGCCTGGAAGTATTTTTTATGTTTAAGCTCATTCCTATAATCAAAAGACTTAGAATTCTTTTCTATATTGTATCATCAGACTGCAGATTGTTTGAAGGCAGTGTTCCATCCATCCTACCCATCACGATGAATCAGCCCATGTTCCCGCCTTCAGCCAATGTACACTGGAGACTGTTGGGTGCTCACGAGTCTACCAAAACGAAACTACTTGAACGCAGTGTTCCGGGAAGAAGAAGAGCAAAATTCTAGATTAAGTGGGAAAAGTGTGTTACTCTTGTGCCACTCAGGTGTCACTTTTAATTCGAATGGTCGCAGTGAACATGTAAAAAGGCATTATGTTTCGGATTAGTCGTCCATGTTATCTGTTCGGCTATTGGGGAAAAACCAACAAAACGAGAAATTGACAGAAACAACGACTACGGGTGAAACAAAAGGCAGGACAAAAACCTTGTACTTTGGACCAAAATCTTTGAATGTCAGGGGTCATACGTCAATGAACTAATTTCACAAATGTCCTTCACCTGTAACTCATGTGGTTGAATTGTTGTGGTGATTATACATGTGTCTAAAAAAAAATTGTGCAAGTCAAAAGTGCCCTCTTAGCTAATGATAAGAACATTTATGTGACGTCATGCTTACATCACGCACTCAAGGGCATAATCTTAGCTATCAAATGCCGTTTGTTCTGTTCAGTTGCTTGTTTTAATCTGAGATATGTTTAGTTTAACACGAAAGGGTAAAATCCAAAATGTGTCACTTTACTACAGCCAATAATACCATCGCGGCCCTCTTCCCGTAAAAATGGAACAATTGTGGATTCCGCCGTTTTGTTTTACAAGATATCTCGAGATCAAAAACAAGCAAATTCAACAAAACAAACAGCATCTTAAGCTAAGAAGTTGCCCTTAATGTTGACGTAACCATGTGTCACAATAGTATTTTCTAACTGTCATCAAGAGGGCGCTTTTTCTCGAAACAATTTTGTGACGTGTTGCAGCATGTCTCAAAAAATTGCATAGTGAAAAGCCCTCTTCGGCAATGAGACAATACCCCGCGTGACATGTTGCTTGCATCACCATCAGGAGCGAAGTTAAGCTTTCAAATGCCATTTGTTTTGTTCAATTTGCTTGTTTTAATCTCAAGATATAATGTAAACAACAGAATGGTGGAATCACAATGTGTCAATTTTACAAGGGATTTAGTAAAAACGGCACAATTGCCAATTTTACCCTTTCTTATTCAAATTAACAATATCTTAATATTAAGGCAAGCAAATTAAACAAAATAACGGTATTTGAAAGCTAAGACTATGCACTTCACGTTGACGTAAGCAATCCATGCCACACGAGTATTTTCTAATTACCAAAGAGGGCGTTTTTACTTGCAAATTTTTTGAGACACACCTGTATAAGCAAGGATAAGTCTATTTGAAGTATTTATGGGTATAATTAAGTAAAACAGTCTTCAAACAAAAGATTGTTAGAGTGAGGCACAGTCAGAACGTTTTTTCAGAAGACTGTATTTTTCTTTTCGCAAAGTCTATGACAACAGTTTTTACAATCGTCTTCCAACAGGAAGAATCTTCAAATTACTACAACTGTTTTCAAAGCTGGAAACTAACTTTTCGGTATGTCTTACAAGTTTGTTAGTTTTTTGTAATTATATTCACATTTGGCCAGACAAATGTTTTCTGTTTTAAGAGTCTATCCATTTGTTCATCTGCACATTTTTTTTTTTATATAGATTCCAATTAATTTCTTAATATTATTTTGTATGATTAACTGTGTTAAACTTTGGTAATAGGCGTCAGGTCACTGAACTTAATGGCTGAAAAAAGTTATAAAAAAGAAACCCTTTCAAGTGACATGGACAGAATCTGAGACATCGGAGATCATTTTCTGTTAAAAGAAAATACTCATATAGTTTGTATCTTTTTTTTGAAAAAATTCTAGATATAACATGCATTGCTTTCCAATTTCAGATATTGTATTTTATCAGTCGTAAAGTAAATTACAAGCTTTATTGGTTAATTTGCGGTTACGCTATATTTGTCATCAAGGCTATTTGTAACATGTATTAAATTTACATTATCTTCGAAGAAACAGTTCAGATCATATTGCATATCATTGGCATTGATTAAACTTTGACGTTATTACCTGCATTGACAATAAATGTCTCATGTGTTAAATTCTTGTAAGCTCATTGTCTTTCCGAATCCTCATACAATCTTCTGATCTACAAACATACAATTCATTTGTCTAGTTTATCAATCAATGTATTTCGTTGTGCACTGACCGCACTATTGCTCTTATAGTGTAATGTTCCGTGACCTGGTAAACCTACTTGATTGCAGTTTTCTCGCAAATTCACCTAAACTTCAGAGAACAGATTACAAAATTAAAGAAAAACTGGTTACTGAGTAGTACATGTATAATTAAGGGAGCTTTTGCCTTACTTGCTTAAAAAAAATAAACGGCTGCTAACTTGGTAAGGTATTTGTACAACACGCCGTAGGGAATGCTGGTGAGAGCATGTAAATTGACAAATGAAATACTACGAAATAACATCCTTTCATTTTGGGTAAAATCATATATCGCAGAAATGTAATCATTCCATATTTGTCTGACACAGAAAAAGAGGCACATAGTTTGTTGTGCATGTGTGCGTGTTTGTGTGTGTGTCGGGTTTGTGTGTGTGTGGGTGATGTGTGTGTGTGTTGTGTGTGTGTTGTGTGTGGTGGTGGTGTGTGTGGTGTGTGTGTGTGTGTGTGTTGAGGTGGTGGGGTGGATGGGGTAGAAGAAGTGATTGCTCTATCTTGTTTAATCCAAAGTTATTTGTGAGAAGGAAAGGAATCAGCAGTGTGGAATAGGAGTAAATTCTTTGGGGACAATCAAGCAGACCATGCGGGGGGGGGGGGGGGGGTCGGCGGGTTTGTGCCAATGATTGATTATTTTTTGTTTGTATTTCTTTCTGTTTTTTCCCAGCTGACAAACGAAAGGTTAGGTACTACTTATCTTCAATCATTTTATTGTATGCTAATTTTTTAAAAGATACGAGATGAGAGGGAGAGGAGGGATGTATTGATTTTTATTACACGGTATTTTTTTTTGGGGGGGGGGGGTAAATAAGCTAGGATACAAGCAGTGCGTAGTCTTTCTTTTTATTAGCTGGAGACAGACAATTATTCTTATCAATTTATTGATGAGCAGATAGACAAGCACAGCAGCTGGAAACAATGAACTATTTGTTTGGGTATTTTTGTTTTTGTTTTTTCTTGTCCATCTGGGAGACAGTATATAATATTTGGTAAAAACAGCATTTAGGTTAATGTATTAAATTAAAAAATACATTCGTAAACAGCGTTGCCTTACTTATCCATCATTATCATCAACCAAAATAATATTAATTCTACAACTCCATTTCAAATCCACAGAAAATCTTGTCGGTAACAACAGTATAGTACTATACATATCACTGAAGGTTATTAGTACCCCACACCCATCACGTCCCTGATTTTTTGCGCCATAGTGTGCCATTATCATAGCAACCGGAAATTTCCGACACATTCGAAAAATATGTCTTGCCCATTTCGCCCCAAGAGCAATGTGCTGTGCCAAATTTATGACAATGGTCAAAAACTGGGAAGTAGTCTATCCTCAGGGACTCTTACATATTTATGATGAAATATGTCGATACCATGACAACCGCAAATTCTTACACATTCGAAATATATATCTTGCACATCTTCGCTCCAAGACCAATGTGTGTGCCAAATTTCATGAGCATTGGTAAAAAAAATAAAGACGTGGTTTGAACCGCGTTTGTTTTTACCTCTTTTTGCAATGATATGTCATACCATGCGTAACTGCAATTTCTGGCACATTCGAAAATGGGTCTGGCACATCTTCGCCCCAAGACTATATGTGTGTGCAAACTTATTAGCATTGGTCAAAACTGAGAGAAGTAGTGTAATCCGCAAGAATATGGACCGACCTCCCGACGCGATGCTGATTCAATACCCTTTCAAAACTCTTTTGGCAGAGGTATAATTAAGATTAAATTCCAAAAACATTAAATACATGCTAACGCGAAAATCTAATTCTCAACGTAAAATTGAAATTTCACTCAAATGGGAGATGTACTCTACTGAATCATTCAGAGGCGTCGATCCTGTTTTCTATGAGGAGGCAATCGCCCTCACCATAAAAATATTGGGGGCAAGCATATCGATTTGCCCCCCCCCAATTATTTCTGACAACTGAACAAAAAATCACAATATGCATTGCAAATTTTGAAAAGCATTGGAAACCACTATAAAACCATTAAACACGGCATAAAAATACTGTTAAACATACAAAATTGTCAATTTTCGGTGCGTCACTTTGCGCGCAAACTTGCTTTATGATTTGGCGCGCAAAGCGCCCCGAAAAATTTTGGCATTTTTCACTTTTGCCCCCATCCAAACAATGGATCGACGCCCCTGCAATCCTATAATGGAACTGACGGAGAAGACACCCCCCCCTCTCCCCCCCCAAAAAAAAAAAAAAACGAAAAAAAAATAAATAAAATCACACAGCAGTTTGTAGTCTGTTACTTTAACTGTCAGAGTCGCAAAACACCTCAAATCTTCCCTACAAAGGGGAGGGGTTTTTACTCCACCATTGTCACTCCGTGCCAGCTAACGACGCCTGTGACACTCAAATATCGTTATCAACCCTCTGCTGGGTATAGAATGTCGAAATATTCGTTCTATACCACAACGCGTCAAAACTTGTTTTGTACCATTGAAACGGACTGACCAATGGAATTGATCGTTACAAAGTATATATGCTACGTAGTGTTTTTTTTCTTGCATTCCCCGCAATTTTGGGATCGCAATGCGGAAAATTTGATGTAGAGTTCACAGCATGGGAACTCTAGTGACAAATTCTTCTTGTGTAGCCCACTGTGGGGTATGCTACGTCGAAAACCTACCATTGCGTCACCGCTCGCGGGGTGAATATCAACAGTCTTTATTATGTTTTTGTTTTTATAAACTAGCTCATGTTTATGAAAATTATATGTGCTTTTTAATTGTTCAATTCAACAAAGTTGATATTATTTAATCGTCGCTGGACGATCATTTTATAAGTCATAATCATTATTGATTGGAATTACAAGTGAAGGAAGCATTTTTGGACAATCTGTTTGTGTTGGCAAAAAATCCATGCATAGTTTTCAAATTCAAATGAGCTGTCAATCAGACATCATAAGCACAACTGGCAAATTAATGTTGTTTTCAGATAAATATTTTGACTGAAAATAGGAACTTTTATGTACCCCCCCAATTTTCATTAGCATTCGAATGATTTAGTGCCCAGATGAAGATTGAAAAGTGTGCAAAATCTCAATTCCAATAAAAAAGCGCATTTATCCAAAGCGGTGTTTCACGTTTTTATTGTTTAAGATTGCTCATGGCAATCATATTGCCATGGCAACCACATTTGTTAAAGGTCATGTGCGTTATTTTTATGTTTCATTATTTTGCATCAAACAAAATATTAAGTACTTGTTTTTCATTTCTTTTGGCTCATGTATAACAGGAAACTTATTTTTCATTTATTTAAACACATTTCCAATCAATTTCTGTTCTTTTTTCCTATTTGAAAGGAAAGTGGTGCCAAAACAATAAAAAAAATCTAAGAAATCATGTGTTTGGTTATTTGTTCTTTATTTCCACTTTTTAATTCTTATATTATAGAAGAGTTGACGTATTGAATATGTAATTCCATCAGAAAGGTGTACCAGAATAACATTAAATTGCATTTATTCATGTTATTTCTTACTCTTTGCTACAACCAACATTGCATTGTAACGTAAACAACCTATTTCCTTTAGTTGTAACACCCAAATATGATCCAAAAACAGTCATATTTTACTCAAACTACTTATTTCTAATTTAGAATTCGTGATCTCGTATAATACTTGGGAATGTATACACGGTATATTAGAGACTTAAACTTAAGAATATCCAACAAATTTTTTTTTTAATTATTTTATAATATTATGATGAAAAGCGCCTGTTGCGGCACAAATTGTTGCCGTGTCACACATTGTCGCCGGCGACAATTTGTGTCGCGGCGTCAATTTTTGCCGTCAGACTTTGCACAATTCGGCACAAATTGTTGCCGGCGCCAATTTGTGACGCTCTTGCTGATTCCAGTTTTTGGCCTCCCTGGCGACAATTTGTGCCATGAAAACAAAACCTAGCGGCAAAAATTGTCGCCACTCACTAAATATGATTGTGTTTGTGTGTGAGTGTTAGGTGTCTGTAAGTGTCTGTGAAAATGTCTGTTCGTGTGTGTATTTGTGCGTCAGTGTGTCGTGTGTCTGTGTGTGTCTTTCTGTGTGTGCATCTGTGTCTGTGAGTACTCGTGTGTCAGGTGTCTGTGTGTATATCTGTGTGTGTCATATGTTTATGTGTGTCTGTGTTTGTTCGTGTGTGTGTCTTCGTATGTCTGTAAGTGTCTGTTCGTATGTGTATTTGTGCGTCAGTGATGTGTCGTGTGTCTGTATGTGTATGTTTGTGCCTGTGGCACTATATGTGTCTGCGTGTGTCAGTGCTTGGTGGTGTGTTTCTTTGTGTGTGTATGTGCATGTATAAATTGTGTTTGTATGTGTATTTCCACTTTCCACGTGTCTGTATGTCTGTATCTGCATGGCTGCGCGTGTCTGTTTTTGTTTTTGTGTGTGAGTTGTTAGTGGATGTGGTGTACGATGTACGTGTGCCTGTGTAGATATGTAAGTCTGCGTACGTTTGTCTTTGTGTTGGTAGTGGGTGTGGAAATTTGGGTTTACGTCTATACGGGGTGTGTACATATCTGTGAGTCTATGTGTCTGTATGTGTTTGTGTGTATGTATGCATCTGTGTCTGTGAATGTGTGCGTGTTTATTTGTATACGTGTGTCTTTGTGTTTTTCTGTTTGTGTGTCTGTGTGTCTGTATGTGTCTCTTTGATGTGTATGTATGTTGCAGATGTACGTGCGTGTATGTGTGTGTCTTTGTGTGTCTCCGTATCTATAAGTCTGTGTGTATTTGTATATGTGCTTCTGTAATATTGTGTGTTTTTTGTGTTTGTGTGTGAGTTGGTAGTGGGTGTGGTCCAGGAAATGTAATGTACATGTGTATGGTGTGTGTATGTGTATGTCTGTGTGTGGTTGTCAGTGTCAGGCAGACACACAAACACACATACATCAACACAGACACGCACAGAGACGCACAAACCCCATATACACATAAACCCATATACCCATCCCACTACCAACACACAGACCCACAGAAACACACAAATGCAGACACATACAGACACACAAACGGACACAAAAAATGATCAGGGAAACAGACACGGACAGAAACAGACTTACACACAAAAATGCATACAGACACACAAGCAGACAGTCACACAGACGTGTAGATACATAGACACACATACAAACACAAAAACTCAGACAGACACACGGACACACATAGACACAGTACACATACACAGACACACACAAAGACAAACATACATGCACATACAGACACACAGAGAGACACATACACATAGACAAAATAGACACACACAGACAAACACACATAGTCTAGGCGATCGGTGCGAAAATTGTTCAGATGATGATAAAAGCATGAAAATTTGCACACATGTACGTCACATCATTCTAAACATTTTCAGATGTGGAGGCAATGCAAACTGTACATAGCATAGCAACGGTTGCCAAGTAACATATTTTCCATTGCAACCAACATGCAAGATACCTGCAGACCAATTTTACCGAACAATTTTAAACTGGTATTTCGAATGTATCATCGCAGGCTTCAAGTCTCATACCAACACCACTTGAAGCCACATCAAGTAATGTACATGATCATAGAACAGTTGCGTATGGCAACATATTTTCCTTGGCAACCATGCAATTTGAGCCCGTTGCAGACCAATTTCTCACATTGTAAGTATTTCATTATAAATTGCCGTTACTGATCGTAAAGGTTTTAATAACATGGCAGAAATGCTAGCTCAGTTTGTAACAAATAATGTTTGAAAAACTGAATTGAGAGCCACAACAGATTACACACAACCATATTCAAACTAAACAGAATGAGAAAGTTCCAACACTAAAAGAAAAGCATTCTCATCCATTACATTCAAGCCTATTAACAGAGAAAGGAAATAAATGGGAAAGAAGCTGGAGGTGGGATTACATAAGGATACATAAAACTCAGTTGTGTATTGGAATGCACTCCTTCTGATATTTTTGAAATCATGGAGACGAAGCAGACGTGGCTCAAGCGTCACATAAATCAAGAAGAGTAATGAAATTATTTGTCGGACGAGCGACTTCCGCTTGCCGACATCAACCAATAATACCAACCATCCCCAGGAACAAAGTCGTACTGTTAACCAAGCCATCATTAACAGAAAGCAGAGACATGGGCCAATCTTCTGCAAAAGAATCCGCCTTTTTTTTGCAAACGGTTGTTCATGCCAACAAGTAGATGAGAATGACAATATTCCTTCGCCATGAAAGTCATCCATTCCCACCCATGTCTTTCTATGGGAGAGTTACATCTGAGGAATTAAGTTGGATCTATGTGGGTGTCTTGAACAACAATGTCAAGTCCTCATGTGATTCAGCAGGCCAGGACGGATGTGATCATCATGATTGGTGCTGTCATGACGTTCTTAGAACTGGTTCATTGAAGTATTTGGCAACTGTGTGCTAATGTTTTTTTCCCACACATCATAAAAAAGAACACAAGACTCAGCGAGTATATAGTTTCTGGTATCAACACTTGCAGCATGTTCTAAAGGCACAGACCAGAGAATAAGCAACGGTCGTCAGTGTCTTGAGGTGTCAGCCCCGTGCCAGAGATCTCGGCAACGTTTTCTTTCGCTTGAATGCCCACCCACAAAGATGGGAATTGTCAAGCTTGCTTGATTGATGCACTGGTGTATAAGTTGCATCAGAGAAAACCTCCGTTGTTAATGATTGTTGCAGTGTTAAACGGGTTAACTGCGCATGAGACACATCCAACTTACTTCCTGCAATCATGAAGAAGGAGATTCCAAGATCTTGGTACATGTTGCTGATGCCGTCAGACAGGGCTTCACAAGATCTTTGATCAGGACATAGATTGTGATAAAGTTGTGCCGGCACCTTGAACAGCCAGCTAGAAATGTCTGCACTTATCTGGCCTGCTTTCGGAAGTGCCAAGAACTTTCACTGACATCCCAGCTCAGAAGAATAAGTGCCTCACTTTGGTCCACAAAATTATCGTATTCCCAGTGTCCCATGTTTTCACGCTCTGGACACCATGTCCTAGTTTGCCCAAGTTGGGAAGAAAACAAGCATGGAAAGTGTGGGAGCCTAGACACATGATGAACATCCTGGAGCCTTCTAAGAACTGGCACGCAGGTACACCAGTAAACAAAATATTTGAAGAGACTGAGGTTTTCTAGAGTACTTCACATCCTTCCTCTGTTAGAAAGTTGCTATTCACATAAAAAGGACGTCAGATGTTGGCTCAGAGTGGCTTTACAGCAACATCATCAGGGGAGGGTTTAGATTGCGAGCGTGGGCACTATTGAGGACCTGTTGTACGTATACAGCCAGATGCCTCTTCTCCTGTGTGGAGATAGAACTTGCCGGAGAACAGTGAGCGCCCCTGTGGACAATATGTTCCATGCCAGAGCTGCCTGGAGTGTCATGTGGAGCAGCTGCTAGAGAAAGCAATGGCGTATGACGTGCGCTTCAAATGCACTGTTTATGGCCACATGCCACAGGAGATTGTTCACAATGCCTGAAACTAATGACTTAAGACTCTTTATGGTGAGAATAGTTTATTTTGGAGACAATCTATCTGACCAAAAACATCTGGCTGTCTTTCATAAAATATACTGCCAACAACTGCGTTACTAGTAATTTGATGTATGCGTATGATAAAAAGCCAATGGATCCATATGCAGGGATTGTTTCTTCATTTACACAGCTTTGCTGCTTATTCGGTAAATTAGGTCACTAAGCAATTAATATAAATTTAGGCTTGTTTGTCAATAACATCAATCAATTGAAAATCTGCTACAAATTATAATTATACCTACGAATACATCTCTGCTACTAATCTGTTAGGTTGAACATTTTTACAAGTAAGGACAATTAAGAGTATACTTTATGGTTTATCGGTTGCTAGCAACAAATACTGTTTTTTTTACTCGTTTGACACTGACAGTGTGGCTTCGAATCATGTATTTAGATGCTTTTGATGCTAAAAACATATAGCTCATCCTTTTGAAATGGATTAGATATGCTTAATGGCTCGTTGCTATGGTCAATAAGTTTCTTAGCAACTGTTCTAAGAAACATGCCGTATCCGTTGGGCTCCACCTTTTTTGAAATAATCAGTAAGGCCCAAATATTAGTTGTGCCAAATGTCAGTTGCTTTTTCATTAACTGAACAATTTAGGCCATATTTGCCACCGATCGCCTAGACTAACACATTACATTACAAACATACACACATACGGACAAACACACAGACACATACAGACACACAGTAGCATATTCAAGTGTCCTCAAAAATCAAAGGCTTTCTGACCTCCACATGCTCCAGAAGTTTAAATATCTTTATTTTCACCCTAAGTTTTGTTGTTTATGTTCATGTTTCATACGATGTGCGAATTTATCAGCCTATCATATCATGGTGTCAGGTCATATATATGAAAAGCTCCTGTATTTAAAGCAACAAACAATGGGGCAGACAATGTAATCCTATAGATTGGACCTTCTGTTCGGCGCGGCATGTCAAAATATGTTGTTGTTATGTTGTTGTTGCTTGCTCCTGAAATGTCTATCTTTATCGATTTGAATGTTCTAAAATTGGCAAGTAAAATTAGTACTAACTTCGTAAGTTTCTTAACATACTTAAACATGTTAAAGGCCATTGACTAACACCAGGCGCGCGGCACTATTTGTGGGATACGAAGCTTTCAAGTTGGCACTGGGTTTATTGATTGCATGGCTAATAATTGCTACAAAAATAGTCAACCCCGATTGAATTTTATCAATAATTTAAAATATATCAGGGGACGGACAGAACTATGGACATTCGGGGCGCTACAATGAAATAACCCTATGCAAAAATGAAATATAATTTCAGGTCGATTGATTGACTGCGTTGCCATCTCGCAAGTTGACCCACAATGCTTCGTTCATTGTGCGATCGCCGATCAAATTCGCATATCTTATTTTCCACAAAACAGTTGTTAATAATCAACATAGATTAAATCTCTGCTTTTTAAAACCACCAATTTTTATTTATTTTACAATACCGTAACAGGAAAATGTAAACACTTCGATATTCATCACGTTAAACATGTTATGATGAGTTCAGGCTGTCAACAGCACCAGTGACATCACTCGTGATTTCTGCATAACTCATAAACAATCCTCATCATGGCGGATTCTTCAATTGGCAACTCTACCACTTTTTGAGAGAAGAGCGTGGAGAACTCTTAAGGTGATCAAATTCTTTCAGAAAAACATGTAGAATTATGTTTGCATGAGCATACTTGTACAACAAGCAAGAGTCAATAGCATACAAAATTAAGAATAAGTGAACATTTGTGAACAAAACCAATGGGGAGTTCTCCACACTTTCGTCTCAAAAAGTGGTAAAGTTGTCAATTTAAGATTTATTCATAAAGATAATTAAATGAACTTTGAACATTCAGAATTCTTGAATGGTTCAACCAAATTTGCTAAACTTTCACTGTTTTATTTCTTGTATTGTTCTGTATTCTTTAGATGTAAGAAGATGTTTGCATTTCATTTCACTTTAATTGACCAATATCCAAACTCACAAAGACATTTATATACCCCTGTCACATGTGGAGCCTGAATAGATTATCAAATTAAAGGCTACTTATCTCGTAAAAAATAGTTCGCATAGTCTTTTGAAAATAAAAATGAGATTTTGGCTAATACTAACAAGAAGTGTACTTCAATCAAAGAACCTTAGTAGAACAAGCCAGGAATTTTAGGAAACAATTGCTCTTGTTTGAGGAATGTGGTAAGTTGGAAAGTATCATCTACTGTATTTATGAACAACAATATTCAAAATTCACTTAGAAGTAACTTAGAACGCAAACAACATATGAAGTGTCTTGGTGCACTTATCGACGACAACGTAACTGGGGTGAACATTTCCATCATTTATTATTGATATTGTCGGAAATTATTCAATCGTCTTTATTCGAATTCACAATTAATAACAAAGATACAATACATCACCCAGGACCCGAGCAGTTATTAATTCGTGCTCATGGCAGGGATATCAAAAATAATTCTTTCTTTACATTGCAACAAACAAAATACGAATGACTGGAACAAATTTAAAATAATAACAATAGCCGTTGGGTATACTGATTAGAAATATACATTCCTCAGGACGATACACGTATGACATGTTATTTCTTAAGCCCCTGTCCCACTACTGCGGGCAAGCGTTGCGTATGACTTGCGGGGAACAATTTTCCAGCACGCAGGATAATTTACGCGGGCGGACAAAAATTTTGACGAGTTTCGCGTGCGTCTTACCTCCTGGACGCGTGCTACTTCCGTTCTTCATGCGTGTATTCCGTGCATTTTGCGTGTCAGGCGCGTGAGATCTTCGACACTGATCCGTGTTAGTTACGGGCGACATACGGGCGCTGCGAGGTACCTGCGTCACAACTGCGTGTTACCTGCGTGGGAGTTGCCTGCGAGGTGCGATCCTGGGTAATACTTGCGGGGAACCATTTTTGCTACCTGTAGTGGCCGCAAGTCACAAGCAGGTAACCCTCAACTAAACAGCAGAAAGGCAGTAATTGACCCTCAACATGCACGCAATTTGCTCGTATGACTGGCCAGCTACACGGATGTTGGCAGTACCGACACCGTTCCTTGCCAGTAAGACACCCGTATTATGCTCGTAGAATGCCCGCAGATGACACGCATTTCCGGTGCATAGCCAACGATCCACGGGCAACCTACGTACTTCAAACGGGTTAATTGCCTGTGACTTGCGGCCGCTACGGGCCTCTAACTGGTATTCTGCGTGGCCCTTGCGGGCAATCCCGCCGCGGCTCACCCGCAACAAGTTTTGAACATGCTCAAAACTTGGCTGCGGGTAAATCGGACTTGCATGCGCACCTCCGGGCAACTACCGGCGAGATACGTGCTAGGTACTGTCAGGTGCGGGCCACCTGCGGGTAGCAAAAATGGTTCCCCGCAAGTCACACGCAACGCTTGCCCGCGGTAGTGGGACAGGGGCTTATTGCGGTCTGCGTGACATTAGATCTGTTTATAATGTATTTAAATTTATGGATGTTTTCTCTTTCGAAGCCTAGTGATGAGCTTTTTCTGGTACCTGTACTTATGAATACATTTTCAATACAACATACAATTTGCATATGTTACTTGATGCTATGTCTGGCAAGCTGTCATGTTGTTAAGACTTGGACGAATATGCAAGACTGGACCGGAAGCGCGCACAATTTGTATTGTTATTGATCAGTGCGTGGCGGCAGTCGTGTGTTCGCTTGCACACGACGCCTAAACCAAGCAAACAAGGTAGCCACATTACGGAATGATAATTTTGATACTTTATCGAAAATTGCATTTCGGGCTGATTTTCTGCTTTCATTAACAGAAAACTGGTTGTAGCTACGACTAAGAAGATAAGTTAAATGAAAAAATAGATATCAAAACTTCGTTTTTTATAACTACATTTTATTTGCAAACTGATGGATAACTGTCAATGTAAACCTGAAATGATACCAAAAAATTATGTTTTCATAAAAGTCTTAAGATTTATGGAAACAAGAATGTAATTTATGTTGCAATCTTCATGAAAGTGATTGAAGATAGAGGTTTCATTTCTTTATACTTGGTTATACATGTAATGATATTTGTTACCAATTTGAATTAGGCACGTGCGGTGACTCCGGGGCCAATATTTTTGCTACCCGCAGTCCCCCAGATGGCCGCACCTGACAGTACCTAGCACGTATACTCGCCGGTATGCCGGGTGCCATGCAAGTCCGATTTACCCGCAGCCAGTTTTGAGCATGTTCAAAACTTGTTGCGGTGAGCCGCGGCGGGATTGCCGCAAGGGCCACGCAGAATACCAGTTAGAGGCCGCGTAGCGGCCGCAAGTCACAGCGCAATTAACCCGTTTGAAGTACGTAGGTTGCCCGTGATCGTTGGCTATGCACCGGAAATGCGTGTCATCTGCGGCATTCTACGAGCATAATACGGTGTCTTACTGGCAAGGAACGGTGTCGGTACTGCCAACATCCGTGTAGCTGGCCAGTCATACGAGCAAATTGCGTGCATGTTGAGGTCAATTACTGCCTTTCTGCTGTTTAGTTGAGGGTTACCTGCTTGTGACTTGCGGCCACTACAGGTAGCAAAAATGGTTCCCCGCAAGTATTACCCAGGATCGCACCTCGCAGGCAACTCCCCCGCAGGTAACACGCAGTTGTGACGCAGGTACTCGCGGCGCCCGTATGTCGCCCGTAACTAACACGGATCAGTGTCGAAGATCTCACGCGCCTGACACGCAAAATGCACGGAATACACGCATGAAGAACGGAAGTAGCACGCGTCCAGGAGGTAAGACGCACGCGAAACTCGTCAAAATTTTTGTCCGCCGCGTAAATTATCCTGCGTGCTGGAAAATTGTTCCCGCAAGTCATACGCAACGCTTGCCCGCAGTAGTGGGACAGGGCTTAAGAAATAACATGTCATACGTGTATCGTCCTGAGGAATGTATATTTCTAATCAGTATACCAACGGCTATTGTTATTATTTTAAATTTGTTCCAGTCATTCGTATTTTGTTTGTTGCAATGTAAAGAAAGAATTATTTTGATATCCCTGCCATGAGCACGAATAATAACTGCTCGGTCCTGGTGATGTATTGTATCTTGTTATTAATTGTGATTCGAATAAAGACGATTGAATAATTTCCGACTAATATCAATAATAAAATGATGGGAAATGTTCACCCCAGTTACGCGTCGTCGATAAGTGCACCAAGACACTTAATATGTTGTTTGCGTTCTAAGTTACTTCTAAGTGAAATTTGAATATTGTTGT
>JZLH01S0589620.1:114641-127124 GCA_001188425.1 Eucidaris tribuloides | reverse complement strand
ATGAATAATGATAGTGAACGTTTTGTTAAAGAGTGAATCTTTCTCTCAACATTTGGGACGCTGAAGCCTATCACTTTGGGCATCAATACTTATGTGTACGAAAGTAGATGCTGCCACTTTCTCTCCCTATTTTGAGGCGATAGATGCAATCTTCTACATCAAAGCGAACTCATACGCTCACGTTATAGTGATGCATGCCGAACGGACGATGTAATAGGTTCAGTCTTGAGATTCTCGATATTTCGAGGGCCATCGGTATAAATGGGTCCGACTGAGATTTCTTTTAGTCGAGCTGCCACCCTGCTGACCAAAGATGGATATCCAGATATGTTTGCACTCTTACATTTTGCAGTTGTACAACTTTGCATTAGAATTGAAATGAACACAGAAGGCGGAGAAGAGATACCAGCAGAACGCAGCGCGAAACGCCTGCGAGTGAGTAAAAAAAGTGTCGCATTGCGTGTCAACGATAGTGTACGTGCGAAACGGCACACGGGTTAAGTGCATCGAGAGCGAGGTGAGCGCAACGTATCGGCGTTATTCAACCCAAGAGACATGATTATTGTCTTGCAGGTCCTGATGAAGTCGCATTCATGAACTTGTAATGCTTTAGGCGCTCGCACATAATAATACAGTATTGTATTTTTTAATATTCTTTGACCGGTTGTGTTTCACTTTTGGCACCTCGCGTCTCACTACGGATGGCGTTTGACACGATACAATTTGTTGGCGGCCAGGGGTTGTGACGTTTCAAGAACATGCGCAAATACGACGGAGAAGATTAAACAGATCAAGACACGACACACCACGCTTTGGTGTATAGGTCTGGAATGATAGAGACATTGTCGGTTTGGAAAGAGAGCTTATGGCACATCATTGCTGGGAAGCGTTGAGAGAGACCTATAGGAGTAGATTTGGAGCTAGAACATGTGAGCGGCGCATTTGATTACCATGGACTAAGAGTCCCTATATGTAGAGGTTGCGAAACTCTGCATGTTGAACGCCATTTTCTTTCTATACAAAGCAACATTAGTAACATTCTATCAATTGGATGCAGCACTGGTGCTGTTGAATAGAAAGAAATCTGTACCAACAATTTGTGTTCCATTAAATTCGACCTTCTATCGTCGCTACTCTCTTTTTAAAGCCAAGTTTTAGTTTGAGGCATTTTTTTTTTTATTGAAAGCTTTATTGCCAAAGCGTCATATACACCCATATAACAGAGTCTTATTATCTTTCGGGGTTTTTTGATCTTTGATGATGGAAAGCCGCGGGATAACTAACACCTATTAACCCTTGGCTGCTTAATGTAATATAGTCGAAAATCTTGGCGGCGGTACGCCTAATCTCGGGTCCCCCCCCCCCGAGATTTTTCATATTATGAAAAAACGAGTATTCAGACTCTGTTATTGGTGTGATAATGCTTGGAAAAGCTTTCAAATAAAAAATCACCAAAAACTAAACTTGCTTAAGGGCTTCTACCATGGCACATGTAAAGTAACTGAATGGCTCAAGAACAGACGTTGCACCATCACGGCTACTAAAGGAGGCTACGCTCTGATTAGAGCATGCTACGAGGACGACGACGACAAACAGTCTCTCAGTTACTTAATTGATGACAGGCAAATTTGTGTGTAGCTTATGGATATTTATAACGCCTGTTTCTAACAAATAAAAAAAATTAAATTGAACAAATCTTTATAGCCAGGAGATACACTCAGGCTGTATGCTTATCAGCTTAGTTGTTCTTGTGGCATTTTTTTACAGCTCTCAATATTCCAACCAAGTTTGCATTATGATTATATGTTATCTAGTCGGGAAAATGTTAAGAATCATGCTTTCAAATAAAAAAAAGCTTTATAGTCATCACAACAACAAAATAGATAATAAACAGATAAATGATAAAAACATGCAACACCCACACCCCAAATGTCTTGTACCAGTTGTCCATTCGGAGCTTTTTTACAATTATGTAACTATCTTATATTTTATTTTAAGGTTAACGCTGTTCAGATCACAACAGCGAACAGAATAGAAGAATAAAATACGAATGAATTCATGTTAACGGTTGTACAAAATGTTGACTAGATGAGGCGGTTATTGAATCACACAGGATATATTTTTGTACTGCGCACATACGGTGACTAAACGCGATGGAATTGATGCGGTTAATTTGCGAAATCCACCGTTCACACCCCTTATCAGATCAGAGACGTTCAAAGGGGGGAAGACGGCGGAAAAGGATGAGGAAATAGTATGATTTACGTAAAGGATTAAAGGTTTATGTGACATGATGGGAAACACTTGAAAATGCTCAAAACAAATGAAGTTGAAATATATACGCATTACACTAGCAGGAGTGGATCTCCACCTGGAGGAGTTTGTCTGCTATGTGATTTAGCATAACATAGGAGTATCTTAATTTTTTCCAGCGGGACGATTAAAATGAAGCCCCATAGAGAGCCACATAGCTTCCTGTGAGACGAGTGATTTGACATTTTAGAATTATTTGTAGAATGAATCAACCGTTTGACTACAAGATTTCACAGGCAGAATCCTTGCATCTAGTTTACTGTTCTAAGTAGTTTCAGTCCAGTTGGAGACTACCCAATCATGTCATTTACTTTAAAGAATCATTTGACAGTAGGGTAGGTTGAAATTTGTCAGGTTTTGTATTATGATGACATTAGACGACTACAGTTCGGAAGACGTTGGAGAATTCACGATCTTGGTGTTTTATGTGTTTTTTTCAGTCAATTGCTGGTTTTCTTAACACTAGAGGGAATGTGTGTGGAACTTTGTATCAAGACTCTTAAACTTTAAAAGTAAATAGTTTGGCTATTAATGACCACATAAAGTCCTTTATTATCGAACAGCTCTCGATTTTAGTTGGCACTCGAGATTCAGAAAATTTCCGAAAGGTTAAAGCGTAAATGACATGATTGGGGTATCCTCACTTGGGTGAAACCTACTCTAGAATCATGTAAACTATGCAAGATTCTCCTGTGAAATCTTTTGTCAAACGTGACCATTCTTAAATAAGACAATGGCAATATCACTCGTAGCCGGGAAAACCTGCTTGTGGCTTCTATGGGCTTATTTTTATCATCCCGGATAAAATTAAGATTACTCCTCTTTTATGCTTGATGTCTCCTTTCAGTAAACAAATTACGAAATCCTCCCAGGTGCGGGGATCCACTCCTCTGGTATATTGGTATATATTTCAACTCATTTGGTTCTGGAGGCACATTTTCAAGTTTCCCATATTCACTAACTTTATACGTGCGACATCTTTCAATACCAACGGGTTCATAGTGACTTATTGAAGTATCTACTGAGATAGGTTTTTTCTATGGACTCGATAGAGGGGGAGTGGTCGTACAATCACAGCGAGCCGGTTTTGGATGACTGCTGGTAAATCTGGTCCTTGTATCATGTCACATTAATTATAACTCTTAACTGCCGTTCAATATATATATTTTTTCATTTGTTAAACACACGTGTCTTGACTGTTCAATGGTCATGAAAAGTAAGCTAAACCCATTACAGCACAGGATATATTATTTTGCCAGAGTAACTTTGATTATTTTGTAGTTCAGTAAACTATGTATTTATGACTTAAGCCAAAGAAAAAGAATACAGCAAAACAACGAGAACGAGCCAGTCTACATCAAATAAATTTCTACTCTACCAAACCACCATCGACTGATTAATCTGCTCGCTCTTCATCGGCCGACGAAATATTTTACCCATCATTATCTGATTACGTTTGCTTCGGGTGGATAGATTTTTTTATCATTGTCCATTCGTCATTTCACAGCAACAAAACGAACCATAAATTAAGTGTGTATGCTGGGTAGCTAAGTTTTTTTTTTCCAATCGTGGCGAAGCTGCACCGTTTCGGAGGGACAGGGACAATTTTTCCCCCCGGAAAATACACCAATATCTCGAGTTTCCCTCCATACTTTCGTCGTCTGAATATTTGTGTTTTCGGCGTGGGAGCCTGGGCGTACAGAATTCACGAGATGTCCAGGTCCCTTCGTGGCAAACGCAGTGAAATGGAACCTTTCGTTTATCTAAGGGCAATACCAATACAGATACCAGAATGATTTTTTAGTATCATTGACTTAAAATAATTCTCAAATTTTAATTTAGTTGACCTGACACAAGCTATATCAAGCATTTAGTTATTTCAAATGTGACTTCATTCAACGAAAAATACCTGCTTTTCGTCATTCATAACGTAATTTGGAAGTTAAGAGTATAAAAATAATTGGTCTCCTCGGCGGGAGTACCTTCAAAATGGTGCCTTCAAGTATATATTGGGTTATACGCAGACTGGAGGGGTGCACCGTCAGGCAGCACAAGTGTTAAGGATGTCGTCATTAGAGAAAACTTGAGTAGATGTAAATTTTAAACGAATTGTCGCTGCCTGCCCACAAATAAAATATTATTATATAAGAAATTAAATGTCTTTAGAAGTTCGTAAATTATACAGCCCTCGTTTGCAGACGAATATTCCCTTCTGACCTCAAATTAATTGAATGCGCATCGCGATAACATGTACAACATTATCAGTCAGGGGTGGATTCTTGTTTGATTTACAAATACATTGACTATAGGCGTACCTTTTTAAGACAACTGCTCATAAAGACACTTTTTTCGTTTCCTTGATGCATGTCTTTCCGTACAGGTTATGATTGTATCCGATGTTGAAACATTATGATCCTTCATTTGTGTCGCGCTGTAATTACCAGACTATATACGTGTATGAGCGTATAAATATTTTAATTCACACATCACCTCTCAACACATGTTGTAGACTCGCGTGTTTTATGACAATTTTCGGGTGACTACATTTCTTTTAATTGGATTCAGTCTTCAATACATCAATATACAGTATTTCCTAATAATTGGCTGATGGAATCTTTCTATTCCAAAAATACTATGTCCCTGTGTTGGTATACCACGCCGAGAAATGAGTATCATTTCACGAGCAATTTCGGTTAAAAGGGTTTTAATTAATGAAATCTGTTAACGCTAATTGTATTGCGGCGCAAGTTCTATCCGACTAGTCTATAATTGTGAAACCTTTAAAGTGTATGGTCGCACGAGAAATGTGGTAAAGTATCGTTTAAACATACGCAAATTAAGTGTAAGTCTGGCAGTATTTACAGCCGGTACAGCTCGGCTGGCGGTGGATACTTTAAGAACGGAAGTATTCATAGTTTACGATGTCTAAAGTATTGTGAACTCGACTATTTACAGATATTCGGTTGATTGTCATCTCAATCATGAGTAACTGCTGTGAAAAAAATCATCCTACGTAGTTGTGGTGAATTCAATTATCATCACAATCTTACACATAACTTTCCTTCCGATCCCCGGCATATCATTCTCTACATGTATATCGTCCTATCTATCTATCTATCTATCCGCTTTTTTTTATTATTGTAATCTATCTATCTATCTATCATCGATCGATCGATCGATCAATCTAATATATCACTCCATCTATTAATCCTCTATCTCTCTAGCTATCACTCTCTATGTCTATCTGTCTAGTACTATATATTCATCTATCTATCCATCTCTTTTGTCTATTATTATTATCTATCTATCTATTCTATCTATCTATCTATCTATCTGTCTATATGTCTATCTATCTATCTATGAAAGTATATTTTAAGCATCAAAAAACTCTCCGACCGAATAAGTTAGTATTGCTATTATTGCTATTATTATTTTTATTTTCGTCGTGTCTTTTTCTTCTTCGTTAATATTTACTATCTTTGTATTCATTGCGACTTGATAAGTATAAATGTGATCAATGAGAATTAGATTATTGAGTTGTAACTTGCAGTCAACTTGTTTGTTATACAGATAAAAGAAGAATCTTCTCTTGATTGCCCGCAGATAGTCGACTTTTGTCAGTCAAAGTATAAATAAAACATCAATGTATAATTCGATTTTCTGATTTATTCCGCGTTAGAGAGGCACTGACCTGACTATGCGTGTGTCGGTGAATAGTGTCAAGTCGATTCAATCATAAAATAAGACTATAACACTGAAATAAATCACGTCAATCAAGGTGGCTTAGGCACTGTCAGCCATTGCTGAACTTCGCCTATGAATATAATAACAAACTAAATCTACATCAAAGTATGAGGTGACTTTTAAAAAGGTTCATTCTATACAAAACTCACGCGGCAAAACCTATACTATATGAGCCGATTTTATATAATTCGACACTTTATTACACAGCAAACAACAAACACCACAAATTGTATGTGAAGAGGGTTATTGTAACTTTGAACGGCTCGTACACATAGCCATATGTTTATGAAAAACGCTTCAAAAAGACGAATAAGCTGTGATACAAGTCAATTCAAGTGATATCCCAATTAAAAACAGAAGGAAGAAGGAAGAAAAAGAAGAAAGGAAATACAAAAGATAGATAGATGATGATAGATCGATAGATAGATAGCAAGATAGATAGATAGATAGGAAGATAGATAGATAGATAGATAGATAGTAGATAGATAGATAGAAGGAATGTAAAATGGATATTGTTATTTCTTGTTATTCTACTTTGTTAGTAACAAAATGATACAAAGGTGACATTGGGCCTATTATTTATATCTAATGGTTCTATGCCTAATAAAGTACGAGAAATTCAGTTTAAACTGTTATACATTAGTGGATTGTTGTGCATTTTGTCAACATAAGAGTTAAAGTTGGATAATGTTTATTATCGTCGTATTAAATCAATTCAATTCAATTCAATCATCATTTATTGTCCATATCAAGATATTTTTTTGTTTACATGTTTTTCACATAATAACAACTACAATTTAATATCTACATTACACAAACAAAATTCAATGTGACATGTTAGACAACATAAACATATTATTATATCATTACGATGATGATGATGATGATAGATGATGTGATGATGATGATTATGATGTGATGACTAGATTATTATATTGCATGATTATTATTATATTATTATTATGATATGATGATTGATTCTGATGATGATGATGATGATGATGATTTATATTATCTATTATTATTTATTATTATTATATTATTATTATTATAATTATTATTATTATATCATTATATTATATTGTTACTATTATTATTATTATATATACATCATATTCACTTTTATATTCATAACTTAATCGTTTTCAAATTATTCATCCCTTATTACAATATTCATAAAGAAAGAAATTTATGATTTTGAAATGTATTAGGTAATTAATCTTGATGTAGCTCAGTATACTGAAACGTATTATTCATATTTAGCAAGGGTGGGAGTGGGAAAGGTTATTGATCTAGATTATTGTACAAGGGTAAACGCGGTGCTGTTCTATGGGCTTAAGTAGGCTTAGTTTGCCTGAGTACATGCAGTACCTTTATATTATTGTATATACATTTTTTAACAAGTGCATTTCTTTAATATTATTGAAACGAAAATATAATGAAAGGATAGAATGATCATGAATGAATTGATAAATGAACGAAGCGAGCGAAAGGATACGAGGAATGATTGAACGAATGAATGATGAATGAATGATTGATGAATGAAGAAGGAAGAAAAAACGAATGAATGAGTCTGAGTAATACTGTGCGAGGACCACTGGGCTCGTGCTAATGTTGGAATGTGTGCGCCGTGTCCCGACCCTTTGAAATCTACGTTACCTAACAGCCCGATAAGTATACACTAAGCGAATCTAATAACAAACAATAGATGTAAATATTTGTGAGAGTTACCTTTGTGACGCATTATTACGTGACGGCCAAGTAATAGCTGTCAGTGTATTAATGGATGCAGTCAGGGATTTATGGGCACAGATTGAAATTTTTGTATTAGATAATTAGAACGGACAAAAGCTCTGTCTGCAACGGGCAGAGCTTTATTATTCGCGGGATTTTCTCTTTACATTCATCATTGCGCATGGGGCTACAGTTTTCATTCAGCAGTTTGAGATATCGTAAGTAGGCATCTCCTAGAAAATATGTTAGTTAATGGTATTATCTTATTTGATTATAACACATCTCTTAAGGCGAGTCGCATATCTGTACAATAATCAATACAAGTCCATAGAGTTCAAATCTTTGGTGTTAAGAGTTAAGAAATGTTTACGGTGATTAGTCCTTCTTTATTGACGTCCAACACAAACATTGCGTCGACGGAGTAGTGTCAAAGGAATGCTGAAAAACGTCCTTTGTCTAAAGTAATTTGGACAGTAATTTGCGTTGTTTGACTGGTCATCGACATGCTACGCATTGGATTAAAAGTGGAGTTTAGTGAAAAGTCGTGCATTGTCTGCAAGATATTTTCCAGCTGTTCTCAGAAGAACATACATCCGCAATACTGCAGCGGTGAATGGCTATTAGAATTCATGCTCGTCATGCGGCACGTTTCAGCAGCCAAAACAACGTTATCGTCATCGTGTGGAATTTAAGTTCATGTATCATTCCTTTTATAGACATGTTCCGTATTAAGGAGATGACATCGCTTCGTCATCACTAGCGCGGGGGCCGGGGAGTCAAGAATCTAAAAATTGTGATACTCTATGCATTTATTCAAAATTGAAAATTGTGTATATTAAAAAAAGTGTTCACGGATTAAACAGTAGCAAAAGACGGGACTAGCAACCTAGTCCGCGTTTAGTAGCAGATTTACTATTTGCTTGTCACATGAAAGATTATGAAAATATTAATTTGGCGGGACGGGAGTCGAATTCTGCGACTATCTGAAATTGAAGTTAATATATACCTGCGTTAGTTTAAAGTAGTGCGACCCCTGTTTAACATTATTTTTCTGTTAAGTTCAATGTTTGTTGTTTGCACTGTTTTTTAAACTTATCCTTGCTACCGTTTCAATGAATTTTCAAGTTGTCAAAATATTTAGGGCCAAACCGAAATGTTTGCCCCCATGTTTCAATGGGAGCGACCGCTCCTTTCCCCCCCACCATGGCGCTCCTGGATACTGCATTCTGTTTGTTTTGAACATCATCGATTCAATTTTGTTGTTATCTATGTATAAAATGATGATTTACAAATCTGACGTTCTAAATTCCGTAAGATTATCATCCGGTATATCATTTCTGATTATCCTCTCGCTTTGTGTGGAGTTTATAAAATCTCCGTGTCACAAAGAAATTCAAGGTTATGAAACCTAAATTTTTGGTATAAAGGAATGGATCGGTTACCATATTCAATACTCGGTGAGCTCGGCATCAATGTGTGATGCTTGTGTTGTGTGTGGTGTGTGGTGTTGTGGTGGTGTGGTGTGTGTGTGTGTGGTGTGGTGTGTTGTGTGTCTGTCGTGCGGTGTGTGTGGCTGTGGGTCGTGTTGTTGTTGTGTGTGTGTGGTGTGGCATGTGTGTGTGTGTGTGTGTGTGTGTGTGTGTGTCTGTGTGGTGTGGCTGTTGGTGTGTGTGTGTGTGTGTGTCTGTGTGATGTGTGTGTGTGTGTGATTGTTGTTGAGTTGTTGCGCGTGTGTGTGATGGGGTGCTTATCCATATATTGAATATACTAGAGATGTTTCTTTTTAAAGTTTTCAAGTGAAAACAAATACAGCCTATTATTTCATAATCATAACGAGTTATAATCCATGAGTAAGTCTGTGGTAGTAAAAGAAAGACGAGAAAAAAGAAAGTTAATGATATATTACACCCTACACCCCTCCCTCCCCCTTCACAAGAAAACCATGAGGGAGCAAATATTCCATTACAGAGTTTATAGAGCAGTTTTTGAAAAAGTTTGAGAGATTGAACATCTATTTTTTCATAATCTAACAGTTTACATCCATAATTAAGTCTGTCGATATGCCTCGAAAAGTAAAAACTTGAACAGTGATATTCATTGAAATAACCTCTGCTAAAATTAAATTAAAACTGCTATAGTGGCGAAGTTGCAAAAATGCACCACACATATACATAATAATTTCCCATAGACATGATAGAGCTGTATTACTACGACAGTATAGAGACACAAACTATTAAATAATGCTCAGTTCATCGCCAGTATACCTTTTGACTATATGCTCTATCAGTCATATAGACGCGGGTATAATTTGTTATGTAATAAGCAAGCTTATCCATATCACTCCTACCGTTGCTGGGTACTATGTGTACATTCCAATTTTACGTTATTGACAATTGATTCTTAGCAGAACTATGATTCTCGACGCAACCAGCTATTGGAGATGAGTTTACTTTGTTAATGAACACATCCGCATTATAAGCGGCTAACAGCTTAATAATGACAGGCCATTATTATTACCACTTATTTTTTTTTTATTGTCTATTACCATTACTAATGCATTCATTTGTGCTTTCTTTGTAGTTAAAGTGATTACATCAGGGACTAAATTCTTAATTTTGTTTTTGTAGAAAAAAAAGTAGTGATTGTTTTTAGCTAACAATTTAATCAGACACCACATTCTATAGGCAGTATTACAAACATTTTATTTTTTATTATACTTGTACACATTACAGGTATTCGCCTCACTTAATTACACAAAAACTCGGAGGTTGACATTGGATATTTTCTTATGAAAAATTACATTTCATCGTAGATTTCTATGAGAAAATAAGAAAAGGCATACTTCCAGTTTGTTCTTATTCTTCTTATTATTATTGTTATTTATTTCGGCAAATCAAAAGCAAAGAATACAAATTATTATACGACACATAAATGTACATAACACAATACAGAAACGTGCATCCACTGGACTGCCGGGGTCAAAATGAATAACTTCATAAATTTCTTCTCACTTCATAAAATAAGAATAAGTCTCAAATCTATGCTGACAAGGCCGGATTATTTTACACGCACATACACACATACACAAACATACACACACGCACACACTCCATCACACGCACACATACACATTATACACACGCAAATCATCACCCATACACACACACACGCACACACACACACACACGCACACAAACAACACACACACACACACAACCACACACATATACAAAGATACATGCATACATACACACATATATAAACACAAACATACACACATTTACTCATACATACGGACATACACATAACACCCATTCACACATACACACACATACACTCACGCACACGCAAATACACACACACGCAAACACACACACACACACACACACACACACACACACACACACACACACACACACCTACACCTACACCTACACCTACACCTACACCTACACCTACACCTACACAAAAACACAAACTAAAAGAAATGACATAAGTTTTCACGAAATTTCTTAATTTCTGTTAGATCAATGTGTAACTAGGATTGATTATTAATAACTGATAATAATTTGTGTAATTTTATGTAGGTACTTTAGTCCATTCGTATGAACTCTTTTACTTTGTAACGAACGTTCTAATGTACATGTGTCTTATATATGTCTTTATGTAAATTCTGTTTCCGGTTGTATGTTTCTAACGTAACTGTCTAAATATATCTACCTATTTCTATTAATCTTTCAATTTCTGTCATGGTCTTGGGTTCAATCATACATCTTTATGTTTGTCACTTGTAACTGTTCTGTCACTCGTTGATTAATAAAGATGATCTATATATATTCATTTGGGAAAGGGATCAACCATAGTATTTCAACAAACTTCTAGAGATTTGAATTGTAATATTCTGAGTAAAGTTTTAAAGAGTAGTGCACCAATTTCTGAAAAAGGGTTTCACTGGTGTACAGGGATCATTTGCATAATATTTCCCTCCCATTGTAGTTGTTTTTCTTTTTTGGACATTTCTACTTCAAAAAGGAGTATCTTTAGCCTCATGTGTGACCAAGTTATAAACTGTATTTACATTGGTTGCAGTTCACACATAGCTGCACTGAATGTTTATTGGTTAGGATGAAATTACGAATGGAGAGGGTCTTGGAGGGATTTTCCTTTCCAGGTTGAGAACATTTGATATTTTTTTCACTTTTGAAAATATGTATTAAGCTCCTCTTATTGCAAATAAATCAACTCAGGGTATATTACGTTTATATCAGGTATACAGCGTGTCCCCCAAAAAATATCCCTCTAATAAACTGCTAAATTAAATCCAAAATCAAGTATCATTCTATACTTAGTGTTCAGATTTAAAAAGCCCATTTTACTTTCTATTTTTTGTGAAAGTTTTATTGGTCTTGCTTCATTGGTTTTGAATACACAGTCTATTATGTAACAGCAGTGCTTTTCAGCCCATTACAAGTCTGCAATGCTACGTGAATGCATCAACCTGAATGTAAATCAGGTGGAAGGGCGTTCAGGAAAACAATAAAAGTTAAAGGCTGGACATGGAAGGACAAACGATAAGTGGAACACACTCTGTAAAAGCAAAGACGACCAGTGGAACAGAACTTTCAGTGGCGTAACTACGGGGGGGCACGGGGGGGCACGTGCCCCCCCCCCCGACGTCGGCCGGTAAAACCG
>JZLH01S0589620.1:80741-91059 GCA_001188425.1 Eucidaris tribuloides | reverse complement strand
TACATCGTGTGACAACCGATTCACTCTATTTCTCTCTCATCTTGATACCACGATGATCAACATGTTCCGATCTAAAGAATTATATTATCTTTAATTTTCTGTATTTTTCTTGCTTCTCGTCACATCCAGGGGAAGTGAACGGCAAGTGGCCAACAATTCTGGTTGGTTATTCTTAGAAGCAGCTGAATCCATGTTTGTGGTGAGATTATATGTCTTCATTATGATTTCTTTTCAGCTCACCTGAGCAAAAGACTCAAGTGGGCTGTTGCGATTGCTTTTGACTGTCGCCCGTGGTGCGTTGTATGTAAACTTTTCACACTTTCATCTTCTTTAAAACGCACATTTGGATTTAGATTAAACTTGGCAGAAATGATCTGTAATAAGTGGGGATTCAGTGTTCCTCAAATGGTACACCTGGCCCTTTAGGGGCCCAGGGGCATGGCTCCCAGTGGCCAAAAGTAGGTTATTTTCAAATGTCTTCTCTAGATCCAGAAATAGTTTAGCCAAGTCAAAGAGATGATTTATTGCTTTTTGAGCTTGATTAACGTTGTTGACTTCAAGGTCAAAGGTCACAAGTTATGTCAGGTATATTTGTGAAGTAAATAATATTTAAAGGGAGAAAGAGCCAGCAACTAACAGGCATAAGTTAAGAAAATATTTGAGTTCTTACCAACCAATCAGATCGCACGTGCACCAGTCAGGAGCTGACCATGCATGACCGATGCAGGCCACTCGACGTGTGTTAGATCGCCGTGGTAATGTATAAACTATTTGAATCGATAAGCTCCTCCCCCTGTAGCTGTTTCTGCCAGTTTTATCCTGGGATAAAACTTGCGAAGACGTAGAATAAACACAAATTAACTAATTTATAGGGCCTTGCTGAGGGTGAGTATTACACAGTACCCCTTATTTAGGCTGTCTTTATCACCATGTTCCATAATTCTCACAATATTTACAATGTCATTTTTTTCTTAACTTATGCCTGCTAGTTGCTGGCTCCTTCTCCCTTTAATGAACTTTGTAAGCATTTGTTGCTGGGTGCAGAATTGGGAAGGATGGCATCGACTGTGCAGCAGTTGAATTGATCTAGTTGTCAAATATATATATATTTCAAAGATTGTTTAGAGGTTAAATGAAAAAAGCATTTTGTTTTCATGCAAGATTTTGGAAAAAGCCAACATAATGCACCATTACTTAAATATATACACAATTATTCTTAATCATATTATCCTATCTATCACACAGCATGCTAAGAGGAGAATCTATGGAACACCCAAGGAGAACAAAAAGCAGAAAACAGATGGGGATAAAGCTGCAGCTTCTACCAGCAAGCAGGAGGAGAAAGGTACAAAATACTTAGAAATATTTTATTATAGTCATAGTGGTGTTCAAATATGTGTGTCAGCTCATTGTCATTTTAACCCGTTTGAGATTTAGTAAGAATTAACTTGTGTTGTGGTCTATGAAAAATGTGTGTTATAGTGAAATCAAATCATCTCCAATGGGTTAAATGTGAAAACTGAATCATTGTGCACCCATGATTTTTATCAAATAGCATGTTTTTGATATTATACAAATACTGCACAGTTCAAAATGTGTTAGTAAAAATTATCAAAAAGATTTCAATTGGAAATGATTTGACACTCAAGTTGCAGCTGGGTGGGTTTTTGACTATTTTAAAGCGAATGACTGTGGATAATTTGCACTCATGCTCAAGCTAAGATTGTGTATCTTTTTTTTTCCCGAAAACAGGCTGCATATTCATCAGTAAGTTCATGCAATACATCCTCTTAGAGGATTGAGTTGGAATTTTGAAACTGTAATTTTCATGCCTAGCACAAGACAAGTACAACTACTCGATATGGTTGATTTGCTCATATTAAATAATTAATCTAAGTTTTGGCATTCTGTCTATGGTACAATCATATCACAGATACAAGGATACCACTTTCATTGTGGTATAGCAAAGTACCAACCCACAGGCAGTATGTTGCAATAGCACACTCTGCATTGGAAGAAAATAGTGTACAGCTCTCAACCAATCAGTGTGCTTAGATTCTAACTACCTTTTTACCTTTTTATTGTAAATGAAAGTAACACCCTAGAACTCTAGAACTAACAGTCTGCAATCATGAGCCTGCTACCTAAACAGAAAGTTAAAAGACGTTTCCAATCTCATACCTGGACAAATGAAATGCTTAATATAATCTGTTGCTTTCCGTTCATGTTTATCTGATCTCAGAACTTGTCCTGGAGGAGAGCCCTAAGTGGAGGATGTTGTCTGAAATCCTGGAAGAAATCAGACAGGAAAATACCGGAGGCAAGTAAACTGAAATGGCAGGATTTTAAGCAGTGCTCAATTAAATCAGTGTATAGTTTTGGTATTTGGTGAAAACAAAACTTTCTCAAAATTGTGTTTTTCAGATACACCTTGTGTATATCATCATCTAGTATTTGATTGCACACTCTGTGTTATCACATTAATGATAAGTAAGGTCAAATGCTTCATCTTTTATTTTAATGAGAGTCAGTAAAATAAAAGATCAAGCATTTGATCTAATCTATCATTAATTAATTGATTTGGTAACACAGAAATGAACACCAAACCTCCTTGGAATTGTAAATTTTCTCTGCAAACCTTTCCTTCATCAAAGGTTAGTGACATGATTGGGAACACTTGAAAATTCCTAAAGAATAAGTTGACCAAATGAGTTGAAACATATACCAACTATACATCAGCTGGCATGGATCTCCCTGCTGGAAAGATTTGTCTCTAATTTGTTTACTTAAGGAGAATCAAGAAAGAAAATACTGGTATTTTATTTCTCTCGAGCCTTGATAACAACAAATCCCATAAAAAACTGCACAACAGATTTGCTGGCCACATGGGATATTAATATTAGCTCATTTAGAATGAGTCAACGTTTGACCACAAGATTTTCACAGCAGAATCGTTGCATAGTTTACTTGATTCTAGAAAAGTTTCAGCCTAAACTTAGCCTAAGTTTAGGATTTCCTCCAATCATTCTATTTACCTGTGATATGTGGAATTTTTATCCATTTTTCAGATCAATCAGGTCGTGTTCTGATCTGTGCCAGTGATGACAGGACCTGTGCCCAGCTGAAGGAATACCTGTGTGATGGCTCCTTCTCCCTCCTCCATCGTCTCTTCATGAAAACTCTCGGCCAAGGAGGAACATTTACCACCATTACTAAGGTGAGATAGGGAGACATCTGGGAGCAGATCTAGGGCTACTACAAGTACTACTGCTGCTACTACTATTACTACTACAACTACTACTACTACCATTATTACTACTAGTAGTACTAATACTACATGTACTAAAACAATGACTACTACCACTACTACTGCTACTACTACTACTACCACTACTACTACTACTTCTACTACTACTACTACTACTACTACTACTACTACTACTACTACTACCACTACTACTACTACTACTACTACTACTACTACTAATCTACTACTACTGTTCCTTCTACCACCACTACTACTTCTACTAACTGCAGTAAATACTGCACTACCACTACTACCACCACATATACAACATCTCCTGGGGCCTATTGCCTAAAACTTTAACCAAAGAAAAAACTCTGTTGTTATACAAAAATTATTTTTCAAATGTTAAAATGATTTGTACTATCATGCTAATGTTATGTTTGCATTATGTTTCCGGTGGCCACAGGAGCCCTGTTTGCCAGAAATGTAGTGCGCCATGGGATAGTTTGCCATTTTTGTTTTCTGTATTCAAGTTATGTTAGGTCTTTCACATTTGTCTATCCTGTTCCCACGCGTTGTGTCACATCCATCCCGTTTTGTCCATGGTGGCCTGAAACGTGATTGCCGGGGCTGTAGCATAACTGGAGTTTTTGTATTTTACCCGAGATATTTCTCTGGTAAAAGTTTTAGGCAATAGGCTCCTGCTATCACTATTACTGTTTGAAAATAAAATCATCACCTCTAATAACATTTACTATTCACATTGTATCCCAAAGGCAACAGGTGCTGTTGGAGGTTCACGACCCCAAAGAGGAGCTGCAGGAGAGAGGGGCAAAGGTCAAAGGTCAAGAGGAGGTAGAACAGGTGCAAAGACTGGTACCAACAGGAAGGCTGATGGTGGTGCAGACGATAGGGATGCAGATGGTAATGAGCTGACCTTGACGCAGATGCAACGAAAGATGACAAGCAATGATGATAGTGAAGATGATGAGGTAAAGATTTTTATCATTTGTAGACGTCTAGAAATTTGAATTTATCAACAAATAAAGCCTGTGTCCCACTGTAGCGACTATAAGAGCAAACGACAAGAATCTGATCTTTGTGGAGAAAATCACTTTGGACATTCTGATTCAGTTTAGTATGTTTGTTTTCTGTTGGGTTCACGGAAGTTCTACAATGGTATTTGTTCCAAATACATCATTATAAACATGCTTCTGTTAATGTTGAATAAGAAGGCACATAAAATTAGAGAAGTACAAATTATTTTATTTGTTCACAATGACTTAATCGCACAGTGATCGCTCAGGGTTTCAAATACATACATAAAGAAATATAATTATCTTCCATTAACCCGAATCCCATAGGCAAATAATAATGATGTAATGATAATGATGATGATGATGATGATGATGATGATGATGATGATGATGATGATGATGATGATGGTGATGGTGATAATGATGAGAATGGTGATGATGATGATAATAATTATAATTTATATCATTATTATTAATATTATTGTTATCATTACTATTATCATCATCATAATATTAATAATAATTTGATAATAGCAATTTGATATTGATGTTTCAAGAAGTAGAAGATATGGGTGGTACATAAATGATACAAAGTAAAGAAAGTAAAGAAACTTAAAATTAGGAATCAAAAGAAAATTCATCTCAGAAAGAGGTTGCTTCTACTGAGGTAAGAACACAGATATACCATTGGTTTATATGAGTGGTGTTTTGAAATTATGGTCTCTGAAGGGTTAAATTTCCATTTTCTTATTTGGCAGGATAACACATCAGAATCTGGTCAAAGAAGAAAGCCATCTCAAGATATTGATGCCATAGAAATCACATCGCTGGAGGCCTACCACAACATTGAAACAGCACCCATGACGGTAATACACCCTCTGCACGGCTGCAAGTAAGAATAGCCTCTGTCAAGTAATTTGTGCCTTTTGAATGAGAACTCTATTTGAGAGCAAGTCGCTTTGAATAGTAACAGAAAAAGAGACCAAAAAAAGTTTGAGGAAAAATTATGACTTTTTGGAGTTGACAAAGATCATTACCAGCTTGGCAATGTTATGACACTCCCAATGAGTAACCTTCCTTTTATTTTGTATACAAAATGTCAATAAATTTTCATTTTCATGATTGTGCAAATTTATATTAACTTCACATAAGGTAACATAAAAAAAGGGTTGGTATGAACATACAGTACAGAGATGAAGAATTTATTTTTTTTGAGAAAGTACAAATTTTTGATAATTTTTAAAACTTGAGGGCTGATTGCAAAAAAACTACTCACTTTTACCAATTTGTAATAATTCTTTAACCATTCATTTCTTAATTCATATATTTCTGCTTTCTCTTACACTTACACTGATGTGTTCCTCAGATTTTTTTCCTTCTCTTCAAAGCAATTTGTAACCAACCTAGGAATCTCCTTTAAACCGTCAGTCATGACATTTTTTGGTTACTGTGCAATACCAAGTCCAGAAGCTTGATTGATTTTTTGTTTTATGTCGGCAGACTGGTCTTATTTAATATATAGTAGTATCATATTATTTTGTGAATAGTTAATTAGCAGTAGAAGGAGCACTCAGTAGAGGCGTTGTAGTTTAATGGATAAGACAAGGATTTCTCGAACTAGAGATCGCTGTTTCGAGTCCTGTTGCGGCGTCTGTGTCCTTGGGTAAGACACTTCTTCTGCAAATACCCCTCTCCACCCAGGAATACAAATGGACACCTGAGAGGACGAGAAAATTCATTGGGGGCAAAATTGGCTTGAGCGTCGTAGTGGCAGCCGGGCTAGGAATACTCCGCAGGGAGAGGTGGTGCTCACCTGTGCAGGCATGATATGATCTGATGATCAGGGAGGGTAAAGTTATGAGGGAGTGCCTTAAAGGTGCTGATCGAAGGCTATAAACTACTGACCTTTACTTTTTATCTGTCATTATTTTCAGAGACCCTTACAGCTTATCAAGAACCTTAGAGGAACTAGAACCACGATATGTCATCCTATATGATGCAGAGATACAGTTTGTCAGACAACTTGAGGTAGGTATTAGTGTGTAATAAGGAGCAACATTTATCATGAAACTTTCACAGTAGAAGCCTTGAACAATGTACTTGTTTCTATAATCATATTAACCCATATTAAAAACACTTTAACATTGTGGAGCTGTAATTAAAAAATATAAGGGCAATTCCACGGTTACTCACGTTACATTTGAAGGCATTTTGATTCACTTGTTGATCTCTTGCATTATTATTAATGGTAGATAGCTTAAAGTATTTATGCAATCACAAAGCATACATGTTGCTTCTAATTTGTACAAAATAAAAATTTGAGAAATTAAATTGAACTGTATGAAAATCACTGAAATGTCTCGGTTACTCACGTTACAGAATTTGGACATGCATAGAATGTAAAGAGGACCTAATTAAAAAATTTCCTCATGTGGAGCTCACATTCAGAAAAGTTATACCCTTATCAAAGCACTCTGATAGAGAGTCACAAACTGACTATATGCAAAATGTACTGGGTTACCCTATTTTTGTATAAATTACAAGAACATCGGTTACTCACGTTACATTTTGTCCGAAGACATATTTTCTGGGTTATCTTCCCGTAAATAGATTTTTATTGGAAAAGCAATACATTTATCATTGCAGTATTATATGCTTAACACTATTTCATGGAAAAAACTGGAGAAAAATGATAATTTTTCATGAAACTTAGATTTATTCACAGTAGGTGGAGCCTAGTCCCACATGTGGCATATTATGTATGGTTGCTGATTCTCCTAGAAGGCAGCATTACAGAAGCAAAATTTGGGGTAGAAATGATGACCCCCATTGTTTCTTCATAAATCGTAGCCAATCCAACCAATAAAATGTAACATGAGTTGAGATAAAGCCAAGTTATGTAGTGCTTGGTTTGTCCACCAACCTGTGGAATTGCCCATAAATAAACTGTGATATGTGAACTACACAATAGCAGTTTGAAAGGGGAAATAAACCACCTAGAATACATAACTTTGGAGAGTTTTATTGCCACTGGCAAGATGTGACTGGATGAACATCACGCATGACTTTTGCATCTGGTGTAATCCAAACTGTAACACAGCTGTCTTTTGGAAGAAATGGACATGGCGAAACTGGGTACTTGTAGATTTTTCACTCTTTTAAAACACTACATGATCATTTTGAAGTACAATATTTTCAGCGCTTCATTTTTAGTTTTTGTGAAAGATACTGATAGCATGGAGGATTGGGTAGCTCAGATTTTAAAACTGTGATCATTGTTAAATTATACCTTTAAGGACTATTCCAATCCTGCTTTTTTCCCTGTAAAAGGTCTTCAAGGCGTGTAGACCGGGCATTCCTCTTCGTGTCTATTTCCTCATCTATTCTGGATCAACGGAGGAGCAGAAGTATCTGACATCGTTACGGCTGGAAAAGGAAGCATTTGAGCACCTCATTAAGGAAAAATCAGTGAGTTTTAATCAAACTTGCAATATGTAATCATTTCAAATTGGAAACTGACGAGTTCAGAGGTGCTAAACTTTATATAGCCTCCCACATTCTGCCAAACAAATGTGGATATCTTCATGATTGATAAAGAGTGTAGACAGTATAGTCCATGTAATTTATCAATATCTACCTAATTGCTATTTGAAATCTCTTAGATTTAACCATGACTGGTAGCAAGTTGCCAGATTCCATTTGCAAATGATGTCCTGGCTTCATCTGTTCAGTCTATGTTCCAAGATTGTGTCAAGGAAGAACGTGAAAAGGATAAAAGAAAACATAACATTGTTGTATATGGATTGGCAGAATATGATTCAGATGATGGTAAAGAGAGGCAGTACTACGATATAGCCTCTATCCGAGGGATGCTTGATTTCCTTGAAATTGAAGAAGATGCGAAACGTGTGGTTAGGTTGGGAAGAAGGCCACCGGATTCAAGCCATACTAGTTCGAGACCGAGACCGGTACTTGTGGAATTTTCAAATGCGGACACCAGTGCTGAAGCAAAGAAAAAAGCTAGTAAGCTTCGTTTCGGACCAAAAGACTTGAAAGAGCTTTATGTTCAAGCAGACCTTACAAAGAAAGAGCGTGCTGTGAGAAATGAACTTGTCAAGGAAATGAAAAGGAGGAAGAGTGAGGGTGATAACAACTGGATGATTCGTGGTGACAAACTCGTGAAGAGAAGGGATCCCCCATCTCACCCAAGCAACAAAGGTGAACAGAAAGGCCCGCAGCCCTTTCAGGACACCTAATATTGCAACGAATTTGGGAAATATTTCACATGTAAATAGTACTATTTGTAATGGACATTTGACATGTATGTACAGCAATGTAGACTCTTTACTCAACAAGAAATTAGAATTAGAAGCAAGAATTGCTGTAATGAACCCAGATATTATTGCTTTAGTGGAGATACTTCCAAAGAACTTTCTTCATTCAGTGGAGGAATGTGAACTTCTAATTAGTGGATACAATATGTTTTTACCAGCAGAAAGTCAAAGAGGTGTTATAGTGTACTGCAAAAAGAACTTGCAATCAAAGCAAGTAATTTTCAAAGACAGTGACTTTATGGAAAGTGTATGGTGTGTAATTTCTTCAGCATCAGAGCATATTCTCTTTGGATGTGTTTACAGAAGTCCAAATAGTTCGGATCCAAACAACGAGGCTCTTGTGAAACTTTTTTATGAGATAGGAAATTCATCCCACACTAATGTTTTTATTGTTGGAGACTTTAATTTACCAAATATAGATTGGGATGTTTTATCTGTACCTGGAACTGGAAACAAATTTGCCTGGGACTTTGTGGAGGTTCTACAGAATCTTTATCTTTCACAGCTTGTAGAGGAGCCCACTAGAATGAGAGACGGGCAGAAATCCAACATTCTAGATCTTGGATTACAAACCAAGTAGACATGGTTGACTGCTTAGCTATATCACCACCGATTGGTAAAAGTGACCACATGGTGCTAGATTTTAGACTTTTTCTGCCTGGTGGTGTAACAAGCATTCCTGTAACAGAACGCTTTGCCTTCTTCAAAGGGGATTATGAGCGTATGAGGAGGCATGTGAGAGAAAAGGATATGTTCTCTTCAGTAATGGTGCAGTCACTTCAGGATGGTGATGTTAACATGGAAAATGACATTCTTGTACATTGCTTGGAAGAGTTAACAGCCAAGTTTGTTCCAAAGGTCAAAGCTAGGAACAGTCAGCAGCCACTATGGATGAACAACAATGTACGCAAAGCAATCAAATGCAAGCATAAATGTTGGAACCGTTTTCAAAAGTCTCGAAGTGAGTCTGACAGAGTGTCCTACAATAAAGCAAGAAATGAAGCAACCGATAAAGTAAACATCGCAAAGAAATCATTTGAACAGAAGCTGACCTCAGAAATAAAATCCAATCCCAAAAGTTTTTGGAGATATGTTCAAAGCAAAAACAAATTTCGGCACGGTATTGGTGACTTGGAGAAGCCGGACGGGACCATTGTTAACATTGATGCGGATAAAGCAGAAGCACTGAACTCATTCTTCGCATCAGTTTTTACCAAGGAGGATGTAAGTTTTGTTCCTACTCTTGAACCAAGGATTTGGGACAAGCAACTAGACACAGTCTGTTTTACTTATGAAAACGTCAAAAGTGCTATCTTGAAATTGGACCAATCTAAATCTCCTGGACCAGACAATATTCACAATCGCATACTTAAGGAATTAGTGAATGAAATTTCCCAGCCACTTGCTCATCTGTTTAACAAATCTATGTCGACTGGCGTGGTATGTGACTCATGGAAACAAGCCAATGTGACTCCTATTTTTAAGAAAGGAGATAAAAGGAAACCAGGAAATTATCGTCCAGTCAGTCTAACCAGTTCCCTTTCTAAATTAATGGAGACCATTGTACGCGACGAAATTGTCAATTATATGAATGAGAACTCTCTCTTTACGGATGAGCAGTATGGATTTAGAGGAAGTAGATCTTGTGCTACACAGCTACTTAATGTTTCTGAAACGTGGACAAAGGAATTGGACATCAA
>JZLH01S0589620.1:56203-67383 GCA_001188425.1 Eucidaris tribuloides | reverse complement strand
TACTTCGGAAGAAGCATATTAAAGTTAAAAACTTATTTGCCTCTCAGTTGCATCAGGATGAAGAATCCAGACTGAGAACTTTCGTGCGCTGTATCACGCAGTTAACGAAATGGACAAGCACAAGGACTCTTCTTGGGTCAAACTCCCTGGTCTTCCTTTGACTGACCCAAATTCGACAAGTTGGATTGAAAACATTTATTGATGGTACTCTCCACCACAGTAGATGAGAGGTTGTTCCATTCATTATACATCTTTGAGAACAAGGAGCAGTGCCTCAGCTTTGCAGTCGACCTGCTCTTCTATGGCAATCCCTATATCGCAGTGGCCACGGGGTCTACAATCAGTTGGGTGGTCAAATGAATGACGCGCCGGATCAAGTTTATCTAGCCATGCATTATTTTGTATAATCTGTGATCATTTCTGCTCTATGGCGTCTGTAGGCACAGCAGATGGCAAGTTGCAGATGTTTTTAATTCTTTTCTCAATAATCATGTTGTCGTAGCGGATGTGTTACTTAGGACGAGTTGCTCTACGCTGCACGCTTTTCATATTTTCATAGTGTCCTTTTTCAAAAAACAGTGATGCCAGCACAGTTGAGCAATACTCAAGTGTTGGGTCTTAAAATTGGCTTTATATAATGCATAAAGCCTGTTGGATCCAGAATTTGAAAATGTCCCGTTTGATGATCCCAAGCTTGCGATTTGCAGGCTCCGCACATACACATCTACGATGATGTGAAAATTTTCAATTTCTCGTCAAAAGCTCTACACAGTCCGTCTTAGCACAACGACTAGGATAAGTGTTATTCTCGTCAGGACATCGTTATGTTTATAACGAGGATTATCTTCGACCATAATGGACGACCTGCCACTATTTCTTGATTTAAATGGTAGTTGCACTGATGGGACAATTTAAGAGTCTGGTCAGATATGCTTGTAGATTCATGTTACATTCACAGGTATATTTCCAAGGTATATAAACTGTTTGTTTTATTTCAAATTGATTACCTTAGCAAAAGTGAGCTGAATCAAAATTTGAAAATATATAATCAACACAAAATATGACAGTCATTGCTTAGCATTAAAAATGCATACTAAAATTAAGAAACAAAAATAAAAAGAAAGCAAACAATTGAGTTTTAATATCACATTGTCCTTTGACAGTACGCTCACTTTTGACTAAAAAGTGTATCACTGTAATCGCAATAAGTTCCACATATAATGATTGAAATTACAGAAGAGTCCAAATACCAGGCCATTTGAAAAACCTTAAAAGGCTTGATTTGTGGCAATTAGTCCTGCAGTTTTGATATGCTTAACAAGGAGCCCTAATCCTTTATCTCTTTGATAACTCCATCAGAACATGGTGTTAACCAAAGAAATTGATGGGAAGACTGAAGATGCACCGCAACTGTCACGTGACCCTTCGTTGCCCTCGGCAACCAATGCAGACACAAGAAAAGCGGGAGGTCAGGAACCTACCAATCAGGGCCAGCGCAAGGTAAATGACGGTCATTTTTTCCCCCTCCTTGTCAAATTTGGAATCATTCTTTTACTTTGTATTTATACCTGTACGTCATTTTTTGTTATTTTGATTAGTAATATCAAGGATGTATGAAAGACTGGAGTTCCAAATAGCAATAATGAAGTCAAATAGCTGTTGAATTTCTAAAGACATACAAAAGAATTCATCAGGTGCTTTAGTCTCTTTGATGTTGGATGTTCCATGCCGCCAACTTCATAGGAAGATCTGAAGATGAGTTTTGACACTTGATAACGTGAAAATTACACTTGTTTCCCGGTTAAATAGTGTGATTTTTTTGCCCTATAAGTAAATATAAATATTGAAAACAAATAGCATGAGAAATTTTATTTCCAAACTTAAGTCAGAGTCGTATTTTGAGAAAAAATGTTGGAAATCATACCCTTCTTTCATGCCAATGTTGACACTTTTCCCATCAACTCCGACAAATAGACTTTACATATTTATTAATTTCAAATGTAGTTCTCTTCGATAAACTATATCAAAATAGTGCCCATTTGCATTTCATGATTTTTGCCTGTTTTCTATTTGCATGTCCCTCAAGCCTGAAGATTGTGTGTTCACTCATTCTTTTACTATTCGGTACAGCAAAAAGCAATTATTATTATAAAAACATTCCTTCCTTTGAAAGTGACTAGTAATTACACAGTCGGCCAGAATGCTTTTGTCTGGCCACCTGCAAGGCAGATCTAGTTAAGTGCATATGTGACACATTTTCGAGTGGCGGCTTCAAACATGTCGTAAAGGCTCTGTGAAAGTTGTGACTCCAGTGTGTAATAGCTCCTTGGTAATATACACATTTAAAGTTACATGTTCAAGTGACTTATGTCAGTTTGTGTAAAATTATAAGAAAGAGCACTTCCATGGTAGAACATTCATTAAGAGCTTAACAGAAGTATTTGTTTTCTGACAAGTATCATTTCAGCACTAGAGGCAGTAAACTCACAACACCGACTGTTTATACTGCAGTACTGAAACTATATTTTAAGTAAGATTTTAATAGCTGAAGTAATAATACAATGTTTATAGAGCTGCAAAAAAGCTGAACACGAGCGTGATTTCTACTTGTGAATTTGTTGTTATTTGTTGATTCAGATCATTGTTGACATGCGAGAGTTTCGGAGTGAGCTGCCGTCCCTGATCCACAAGCGAGGAATTGATATTGAACCCATCACCCTGGAGGTATGTATGCTACAAGTGGTTTGTTTATCTATAGATAGAGAAGGGAAGAGGAAGGAGAGGAGACAGGAGAAAAGGGATAGAGGAGGGTGTTGTAACTTTGAAAAAATGCTTGTACCTTTTTGTTGTCATTTGTATTGTGTTAGTACTTTGTTTAGTGTTTTGTGCCATTTTTTTTGGTGTAAATATTTGTTTTGTAATATTGTTTGTATGTCATACAGAACCTCCTTGACGAGTTCAAAAGTTTGAAAGCTGTTGATATATATATTTGAATTTCGCTGTAAAGTCCGTGGAAGTGGTATTTAAAGGTTGTATTTCTCACAGTATAATCCATATTTGAATGTAAATAGAAAGAAAAAAAAAACAAATTTGCATCACTCATTATAACTGTTTTTAAAATTAACTATTACAGGAACCAAAGTCTGTCATGTTTGTGAACAAATTGGAAGTAAAGATTTTTTTTATCGTATGAGGCAGTTGCTATACACAAAGTAGGGTACCTGAAATTCGTAATATGGTATAATTTTTGTTCAATTCCTTCTCAAAATGTCTACAAAATATTTTGCCTGTTTTATTTTAGAATCTTGCTTGAGACATTTTTATTTTGAAATTTAGACCTCAAGTAGTCCCCAAAATATCATTGAATTTCATCTGTTTATGCTTGTATGAACCCTGACTTGTTATGAAAAAAAAGTGCCAAAACCTGCTTGATCACACCCTTGTTTCCATTCCTGTCCAGGTGGGAGACTACATCTTGACCCCTGACATCTGCGTGGAGCGTAAGAGCGTAAGCGACCTGATTGGTTCATTGGCTAGTGGTAGACTCTACAACCAGGCTACGGCCATGACCAGATTCTACAAACGCCCCGTGTTGCTGATCGAGTTTGACCCGAACAAGTCATTTGCTCTCCAGGTATGTATTCTATTATATTTTAGTTCATTTCATTTATTTATTCAATTTCCAGGAAATGTCATATGAAATAATACAGAAACAACATTAACAAAGCGGAAATAATAAAACAATCAACTACTGCGTGGGGATTATCATAAGGACAGAAAGTCCTGTTGAAGGCTCTCCACATTAGCTGATGGCTTACAAAAAAGAACAATTCATAAAATTGACTTAGAAAATAAACTGAACAATTTTCAAATGTGTCACTACACAAATAAAGGTGAAATAGACCCCCCAAAATAATCATGTGGAATATTACTTGTAATAATAATAATAAAAAGAATTATTAAAACATGAAGACATACAGTAGTAAACTAAATCAGCCACTCCTGATATTAACTCATATTTACCAAAACAGAAAAGGGATTATGTAAAGGACATACCAGCTTGGACTGAAATTCAATACATTTTATTTGTACACCCAGTCCTGAAGTTTTGCCAATCTGGAATGTCAGTTGCTCATTTTGAAGTTACATTCGAGTGAGAAGATATGATATAGCGATGATTGGCAGTAAAATTTACAGACTTGTCCACGCTACCTTGAAAATACAGTCATATCAGATTAAAATATATTTCACAATGATTTTTCCCATAGCCGTTGAATAAATGACCTTTCAGAAAATACCCCAAATCCCAAACTGACTATTCCTGTCCAACTCGGCTTTTTCCTCGATTGACATGAAAACTATTGTGGTTCTGCGACATTGCTCCAGAAATAATTGTTGCGACGAAAATTTCATACACTAACCCTAACCCATTTCTGAATGGGAAACCCAATGGCAACCCTAACACTAACTCTTTGTCTTCTGAGATATTGTCACCGGAGCAACTGCCAGTTGTTGGGTTACACATCAAGGTCATATACATGTAGTCTAACTCTTAATGTGCCAGAGAAATTACAGCTCTATGGACATTGCATGTATTGTGTGGTGCAAATTTGCGACTTTGGCACGTTAAGAGTTAATAGATTGACATAACAGATGATTTTGACTATTGGCTGATTGTATTTCAGACACAGTCCACCATGTCCAATGAGATCTCCTATCAGAATCTGTCGTCCAAGCTCACCCTGCTGACCCTTCACTTCCCCAAGCTACGCATCCTGTGGTGCCCCAGCCCTCATGCCACGGCCGAACTCTTTGAAGAACTCAAAGTAAGTACTTCAAATTAATATTTGTTACATGGCTTGCATAAGGGCCCTAGCATGTGTTCCAGTTAGAAAGGCCTTGATACTAAATTGCCTCTGACTTACCACATGGAATCCAAATAATGTGATATTTTTAGATATCTCGGTCGTTAGTGAAGTGAAAATATTAAATAACGCAATATTTCTCAAATTAGAGAAGATTTACCTCTGCAGGGCACACAAGGAATGTTGGTTGGTGGGGGTGTGGGGGTAGCAAATTTGTTTCGTATTAATTGTGCTGCTATGCAAAGTTATGTGAATATTTTATTCTTTGAGCCAGTATTTTATAGTATTATGTATTATTTGATAATTACCCCATTAGAAACTAAGTACAAGATATCTCATGCTGGGTTGTATGGAAACTGCATGTTATACCAAAATCAAACCGTCTCCAATGGGTTAAGCAGGGGACATGTGTTCTAATGAAAAGATGTAAAAAACATAATTTCTTGTAACAAATGTAAATTGGGATCACTTTTCTTCTTTTAATTCAGTCTATCAAATAGAGGGAAATTTGTCAAGATTTGATCACAAAATCAATGGAGAGATGTTACTTTGAGGCATCACTACCATATTTCCAATTTATGTACCCTACTTGTACCTGAAAGCAAAATTGTATTAAAATTTTGCAAACAGTTAAAATTCTGTTATTTTCTTGTTGCTTGTACCATATTACTAAATTTGTAGTCTTTTTTGTTGTTGAATTTCACAGTATTTATAGAAAGGAAATTGAAACCTATCTGAATATATACTTTAATTTTGCCTCTTTATAGCTTGGCCGACCTGAGCCTGATGCAGCAATGGCAGCTAGCATCACCATTGAGGATGAGGAAGGGGGAGAAGGAGGAGGGGCTGGGGATGGAGCATCCCCCCCTCACCAAGGACAGGTACAACCATGGCCCCTACGACCTGCTCCTCAAACTACCGGGCATCAACATCAAGAACTGTTGGTAAGACTTGGATTCGTTCACTAATCTTGAACCCTCTTCATATTGACATCTGTGTCTGTCTCAGCACTGCATCAGCTCTGGATTAACCCTAAAAATACCGGGCTATTTCTGGTCTACTTATTACCCGAGATCTCGGCCGCAGATCGCGCGATCGCCACAAAAATTTGCACGCGCATAGAGCCGGGTGTAAACTACAAGACTGTATAGTAAAATTTTCAAAAAATTGATTTTTAAGTAATTAATTATGCAAATAAGTGTATGAAATTATGTTTTCACCTATATCTCATTTACAATAGCTAGTAGAATGCTAATTTTTGGTGAAAATATTTATTTTGACATTTCGAACAATTATCTACAAAAAAAATTGCCAAATCAGAATTAATTTCCTATGTATTTTATTGTTTTGTGAATTTCTTATGTATTTCTTTGTTTTTTTTGACCTTTTGTTTTTTATTATTTTTTCAATGAACTTTGTCGGGGACACTTTTTGCGATCATAAACAGCATAAATTAATCCATTTCAGCCAGTAAAAGTAAAAATTAATCATACATTTATGATTTTTGGTGAAAACACAATTTGCAATTGATTTTGTACACAAAATCACGTTTTTGAGCAATTTTGGAGTTGCATGCATGTACGAAAAGTCGCGCAGCGTCGTAACGGTACGTCCGATTTTTTCGAAAAATGGTCTTAAATTATGCGTGATACTTGAAAGTAAAAAGCCAGTGAATGGCGCGCTCAAAAAATTGCGCGCGGCGGCATAAATACGAAATTTGTCGAGGGGGGAGGGGTTAGGGTATTATTAGGGTTAAGACCCGATTAAAGACACTATATAAGATTGTATTAACCAAATTTAAGAAATTATCAAACTTTGCTATCTGACATATCTGACAGTGTTTATATGGACAGATAAACGCATAACTTCAGACAGTTATGCTGTCACTCATAAAAATATGTACAGATAAAAATCAGCACATGAACTGTCAGTTGATGAAAATTCTGCTGATTTTTGCAACACATCAGTCTATAGTGGAAAACTGGAATGGTCGCTCAATGATTTTCACTTTTAAAAAGCACATAATGATAGTTCTGAACTACAGTTTTTTCAGGGTCTTCATTCTTAGACCTTATTAGAAAGAGTGGTAGCTTGGGGAATCATGGACTTTAGATATTTAAACTGGAAAGTGAAACATTGTTATATGATACCCTTTGAGTTGAGTATAAAGTGGATTAGCCCTGGTTAGATCATTTCATATCAAATTTTAATTGGGTGTTGATCCAGGGCTGATGCAGTGCTGAGACTGAGACAGATGTCAATATGTAGGGGATTTTGGAATGCACTCTGCCATCTTATCTGCCATTTTATGCTATTATTTATTTAACCCTCTACCTTTAACTTACTGATATTAAATCTTCTTCTGTTGTTTTCTGATCATGTATGAATTTATGATTGTAATGCTTCATATTGGCATACTTCTTTCATGTACGGTAGACTCTCTTTATAAAGAACACTGATCTAACAAAATGTTGTTATAATAAACAAAACTTTCTGGTCCCAAAGTTTAAAGGCATCGTATAACAATATTTCCATTAAAAAAGATTGAGCTACATGATTCCCCATGCCACTGATGTCTTTGATAAGGTCTAAAAATGAAGCCCTGAAAAAATTATAGTAACAAAATTATCATTAAGTGCTTTAAAAAAGTAAAAATCATTGAGAGACCATTCCAGTTTTCCCCCATAGACTGCTGTGTTGCAGAATTTCCATCGGCCGAGAATAATTCATGTGCCAATTTTTATTAGTACATAGTTTACAACTGACATCATAACTGTCTGAGCTTTTGTATTCTAGGGTGTTTGTTTGTCCATTCACACATGGTCAGATATGTTAGAAAGCAAAAAGTAACAATTTTTGTTATACGCCCGGCTACGAGACGTATTATGGTATCACGCTCGGTGTCTGTCTGTCCGTCCGTTAACTTTTCCTTGTAAACGCCTAACTTCAGTTTAACTTAAACCTAGCCTCATATAATTTGGTGTGTATGATACTAGCATGGATCCCAGGAAGCCTATTAATTTTGAGGTCAAAAGGTCAAAGGTCAAGGTCACAGTGACATGTTTTCATCTTACCTTGTGAAGTCCTTGTAAACGCGATAACTTCAGTTTAACTTAACCCAGACTCATATAATTTAGTGTGTATGATACTAGCATGGATCCTAGGAAGCCTATTGATTTTGAGGTCGAAAGGTCAAAAGGTCAAGGTCACAGTGACATGTTTTCATCTTACCCTTGTGAAGTCCTTGTAAATGCAATAACTTCAGTTTAACTTAACTAGGCTCATATAATTTGGGTGTATGATACTAGCATGGATCCCAGGAAGCCTATTGATTTTGAGGTCGAAAAGTCAAAGGTCAAGGTCACAGTGACATTTTTCATTTTCCGCGTTACAGCGCGGGCGTATTATGTGCTCGCCCCAGCGACACTCTTGTTTAAAATGTCTTCGACAATGTTATATAGTGTCTTTAAATTTGATTGTTTTTGCTACCCTGATATAAACAAAAATTTCAATATAACAAATAATGTTTCTGATCCCAAGGAGGTTAGAGTCTATTAAACAAATATACCATGCCTGAGAGGCCTCCAGTGGAAATTATGGATTCTGAGGTGACTGGTATAGCACTTTTCTGAGGGCGTAGCCCCGAAGAAAATAGTGCTATATGCCAGTCACCGAAGAGAATCCATAATTTCCACTGGTGCCTCGAAAAAAAGTGCATGGTATATTGATTTATATCCTTGATCAAAAATTAAAATAACGATGTGTAAAGTGATATTTGAACAAAGTAAGTCTGATTAAAATATCAACTCACCATTCATCATCAGTTAGCCTACTTTTAAATTTGGGTACATTGCAGCGTTGCGATCTGCGCTGCGTGAACGTCGCACCGCGCGTACGTGTATAACACGTCAATATACCGTACCGTACGTCGCACGTACGCACAGCTACGGAGAGTCTACACAGTGCTTGGCGTCGCAAACGTTGGGGCAGTGGCTTGTGACGTCACGATATCAGTATAGCGGAAATTATACCGATATCGTGACGTCACGATTCTGGGATATCTATCTTTTGGCAGAGCTCGTTGGTGGTGAAACTATTTTATGACACGTGAGCCAACCTTGCGCAATCACTACAAGGATATTTTTTGATCTAGATATAATGTATTATATGGAGGCTTTTATCAACAAGCATACACACAACACTTCTACTAGTTCCCCACAGTTCTTTACAGGTTTTTTAATGATTTTTAATATGAAAATAAATTAATGAAAAAAAAATAAGAAAAATTGATGATTCAAGTTTGGGAAATGCATTTTTATGTTCCTGCAGACAAAGTCTTGAGGGGGCATTAAGTGTTGCACCTGTCCCTCCATCCTTCCCTCCATCCGTCTATTCCCGTAATTGGTTTTGGCACAATAACTTAAAATATTTGATAGATTTTTAAAATGTTTGGTGTGTAGATAGATCACACTAAAATACAAGTCATGTTCAAATTTGGAGCCCGCAGGTCAAAGATGAAAGGTCACAGCTCATTACACATGCAAAATGGTTTCCGAACACTAACTTAATATATATTTGACAGATTTTAAGAGTTTTTCATATGTTGGTAGATGACACTAAAATACGGGTCAACTTCAAATTTGGAGTGGACAGGTCAAAGTTAAAAGGTCACAGCTCTTGCAAATTGGTTTCCACATGATCATTAGGAAATGCCTTCTGATCGCATTAAGAGGGGGCGTCCCTGTCCTGTGGACACAGCAAATTTCTAGTTGCTAATCTCTTCTTTATTTTTATTCATCTTGTGAATTATTTCTCGAATTGCTCTTCCAGGCGTATCCTGAGAAATGTGACAGACCTCTCGGAGCTGGTCTCCCTGTCTCAAGACCGACTGGGCCAGATCCTGAATCACCAAGGCAATGCCAAGCTGCTGTGGGAATTCCTCCACAAGGAGCGGGGTGGGGCAGATGAGGCAGCCGTCGGCAACAGACCCACAGGCAGACCGGGAGCTAGGGGGAGATTTGGGAGAGGAGGGAGGGGGATTGGGGGTAGGGGCAGTGCAAGGGGGAGGTGACAGTAGATCTGTGGTAACCATGGTAACATTGTAGGACAAGGAGTAAAAGAGAATCAGGCAATGGCACCAGACCAATGGGCAGGCCGAAAGGCCCGGGGGGGGGGGGGTTGGGATGAGTTTGGTACGGAGGGATTTGTAGGTAGGGGCAGTGCAAGGGGGAGGTGACAGTAGATCTGTGGTAACCATTGTAACATTGAAGGACAAGAAGGAGAAGAGAATCAAGCATTGGCCCCAGACCCATGGGCAAACCAGAAAGGGGGGAGATTTTGTAGGGATGGGAGGGGGCATGGGGGTAGGGGAATGCAAGGGAAAGGTGAGCGTTGATATGTGGTAACCATGGTAACATTGAAGAACAAGAAAGGAGAAAAAGATCAGGCATTGGCACCAGACCTATGGGCAGACCAAGGGGGGGGGGTGTAAGAGGTTGGAGGGGTTTGGGGTAGGGGTATTGCAAGGGATTTAAACAAATGCAATGTAACCAGTCATAAGAGTCATAAGAGAAGACAAGTTGACTTTTATGAGAATGGGGAAATGCCCAGAGAGTGTAAGTTGTATTGAAAGAGGATTGTCGAAAGTACTTCTCCTTCCAAAATCATCGTAAATATGAAAGAGAAAATATTTGCTGCCTTACCAACTTGTGTGTGATGAGTTTTGATCTTAGTACAGATCTGCACCGAAGATGTAGGAGGCATCATATTTTACGGTTGTCCTTGCGTCCATAAACGGTTCTGTTACGATGATAACTCAAGAACCGGTGATATGATTTTTTAAAGCCACTGGCTAACATTTGCCACAGTTAAAAAAATGTAAGCTACATAATCCTTCACGCTCAAAGTGTCTTTGATAAGGTCTAAATATGAAGCCCTGAAAAAATTGTATTTCAAAATGATTATTTAGTGCTTTAAAAAAGTGAAAATCAAAATTTGATCAGATTCACCTGCCAATTTCCTGCCATAGACTTACTGTGTGCAGATCTAGGCTATTTTATCATCCACCGTAGTAGAAATTGCTTATTCATGCATACCTTGCCATTGGCAGCATAACTTTCCAAACTTTTGTATTTTAGGGTGTTTATTTGTCCATTTGAACACTACTATGTAGCTCGGATATCAAGGTTTGACAATTTTTTAAATTGAAGCTCCACAATGTTCGCCTATCACTTTAAGTAATAATTAATTGATTAGATTTTGGAGTTGAAAGGTCAAATGTCACAGGGTCTAATAGATGTTTGATTTTGGCATGTT